>JADBJO010019697.1:17500-32729 GCA_016801955.1 Conus betulinus | reverse complement strand
AGTGTGATGCGGATTGCCCGTACTCTTCTGTCTGTCCTTCTTTCCTCTTCTTCTTCTTCTTCTTCTTCTTTGTTGACCGTACACACACCACAGACACAACACACACACACACACCACACTCACACCTCGCCACACACACACACACACCACACCACACACACACACCACAACACGCATACACACACACACTCACACACCACACACACCACACACACCACACACACACAACACGCATACACACACACACACACACCACACAACACACGCACACACTTGCACGCGTGCTGGCACACACAACAAATACACACACACACACACACACACACACACACACACCACACACACTCTCTCCTCTCTCTCTCTCTCTCTTTCTCTCTCTCCTCTCTAAGAGAGCAGGACGGACCGCTCGAGGGTCTAACCACGGCGTGACCCAGCGATCGTCAACCCACAGCTGCATGGCCTGGCCCAACCCGGACATCCCCAGTGGTGTCTGCACCTACAATCGGCCTCTGTCCACTACCACTGAGCACCTTTGTCACCCAGTGCCTGGTCCTCGGCTCTGACCACCGCCTCAACGGAAAAAGAACAGACACACAACACAGACACAGGCACAGACACACACAGACACAGAATAGACGCACACAAGAACAGGCACACATTCACGCACGCACTCACACATTACACCACACCGAAACCACACACACACACACACACACACACACACAACACACACAACACACACACACAGCACGGCACGCACGCACGCACGCACGCACGCACACACACACACACACACACACACACACACACACAAACACACACACACACACACACACACGGCCAGCCCGTTCTTGATAACAAATGGATTGAGGCCAGCCATAACGCTGGGATGTTCTACCCATCAAGCCACAAACAAACAAACAACAACATCCAGTAGACACCCATAGCAGTTAGCGAAGGGCACAAAAGGGGAATTAAAACCCACTGTAAGTGAAACAGTAAGTCCCCCTGGCAAGTAGGATTTACTTTAAGCTTAATTCCTAGGCAGCGAAAAGGTTAAAAGTGAGGTGACTGCAGAGAGACGGACGAAAGGACAAACGAATCACAGGACAAAAACACTCGTTCTTTTTTTGTTTGTCTGGTGTTGAGTTGTTTGTCCGTTTGGTCCGGCGGAAGAGTAATCTTTTTCCTTTGAACTTTGTTTAAATAAAGAGTGATCAATATGAGTGGAGGTCATACATTCAACCAAACTAATGAACTACATTACAGTCAATCTTAAATAAATGTTAGCGAACCACAAAAAAAAGAGAGCAACGTGGACAACGAATCACAAAAAAAAACACGACGCGTTTCGACCTTTTAGGTCTTGTTCAGGCAAGCTACAAAACAATTAGGACAACGAAAATGAACGAGCAATCATCTATCTTCAATCATTTCAGCGCAAGATAGGCGTTATTAATATTTGTTTAGATTTCCGCCTGCAGTCGTCTCACTTGGCAAAGTCTACATTACCGTAAATTAAGTAAATGTTAACACCAGTCATCCAAATCGTCTAGATAGAGAGGCAAAATAAGGCAGCTGTTAGGAAGCATTCAAAGCGGCTCTGAAAACTAAACAACAAAACCATTTAGAATGAACACCATAGGGGCGTGTGATCACTCACATACATCTGTTACCCCAGTCTAATTGCTTGAAAAAAAAATATACATTTGTCATAACTAACAGAGGGGTGTTACGTATCAGAACAGGAAACACAAAAGCAAAGCTTAATTGAAGTGTCACCTGCTTAGGAGGTCACAACAATGAGTCAGTGAAGTAGATACAGTTATTATAATGAGCATAAATTAGGAAGCGAATGGACAATGGACAATCCTGTCGCTCTTGAGCAAAAAGTCATGAACTACAGAGAACAGATGTACATTTTCTTTAATTGTTAGGGTACTGCAGCCTGAAAGAAGTGTATTAATGTTCTGGTAATTTGCGGGGAGGGAGAAAATTGTAATAAATCTAATGTCGGCAAACCGAGGGCAATGCAGTAAAAAGTGTTCGGCAGTTTCCGTAGGGTAACCACAAGCACATGAAGGATTTAGCAAAAGATGACGACGATAAAGATCGTGGTTAAGGTTGCTCATACCAAGTCGAAGACAAGCATGTGAGGTCTGTAGTTTTCTGCAGCCATGATAAAAATATGATGGAACACAAGCGTCATCTCTAGACAAGTAACGTTTCAATGCGCTGATAGAAGAATTAGACTGGACAGATTCGGGAAGACTGTTCCAGAGACGAGTGCTGCTTGATGGGAAAAAAGAGTTAGAATACAGTTCAGTTTTACACCGAGGCACAGAACGATCACCTAACCTGCGACGATGATACGGATTCACAGAAGACACTAGTGGGGGTAGGAGATAACCTAAATAATCGGGGCTGTTTCCATATACAATTTTTGTGATAGAAAATTAGTTTGTGTCTTTTTCGCGCGTTTCTTCAAGTGAACTGAAACCTGATTCATGATATAATTTTTGAATGACTACATCCCCGGAAACAACCAACAATTGTTCGTAAAGCATCAAGGTGGAGATCTTCTAATTTTTTTGCTGCGAGGTTTTTTTTACTACAGTTGTCCCATATGACGTCTGCGTAATCAAAGTGAGGTAATACAAAGCTTTTGTACATAGTTTCTAGAGAGACTTTCTTGATAGTTTGTATTTGTAATGTTTAAGGCAAGAAATTAGTGGTGTTACTTTAGAAATAATGTTGGCAATGTGCATTTCCCATTTGCAGTTGTTCTGGATTATCAAACCTAAATGCTTGTGGTATTCAGCTTCCTGAAGAATTGTGTCAGCAAACCTAAGGGAGTAAATGGGCAAGTTGTTTTTCTTAAAATTAAGCAAGTCAGTTTTACCTTATTGAAGTTAACTTTCCAGGTGGTTGCCCATGTCTTTATTTTTTTCCAAGTCAGAATTTAAAATTTCAGCTCGTGTAATGGGATTTGGAAGTGAAAGAGATATGCTTGTGTCATCTGCAAAAAGTTTAATGATAGATTCTAGGTTCATTACAATATCGTTTATGTAAAAATTAGAAATAAAAGTGGACCTAGAACAGAGCCTTGAGGGACACCAGCTGGCACAACTTTCAGTTGTGACTTTGCACCTTTAATTACACCCCTCTGGGTACGTTTGTCGAGATAATTTTTTGAAACCATTCTAACAGTTTACCTCTTATACCTATCGATTCTAATTTTTTAAGAAGTCCTTTATGCCAGACCCGATCAAAAGCTTTTGAAATATCGAAAAATATGACTGTGTTGTGATTCCATCATCGTAAGAGGAACAGAAATTGTCATAAATACAAGTTAGTTGGTTAATTGTGGAATCACCTGGAATAAAACCAGATTGTGATGGAGTTAGAATACTATTCTCCCTAAGGAAGCAAAAAATGTGAGAGTGAATGCACTTTTCGAGAATTTTTCCTACACAACTTAAAAGGGAAATCGGACGGTAATTGTCGCAGAGATTTGTAGATCCTTTTTTTTGTGAATTGGGTTAACGTGAGCTGTCTTCCACAGTGCGGGAAAGACACCTTCTGATAAGGAACGGTTAAATAGTATAGAAAGTGGAAGTGAGATCACATGAGAAGATGCTTTTAAAAGGATATTATGTATGAGATCAGGACCTACAGCTTTGCTGGATTCTAAATTTCTTATTACTTGTTCGATTTCGTCTCTAGAGAGAGTTGAATTTCAGTAAGGGAACAGTCTAGGTGGGGTATTATAGGGGGTTCGTCATTACAGTTTACAAGAGTGGATTGTGTAATGAAAAAGTCATTAAATACTTGAGCCTTTTCATAGTCTGAATAGTATAATTTGTCATTGCTATTAATTGGAGGAATATCGCCTGAGTCAATGCCTTTTTTTTATTTAAAAAAGACTTGACTAGTTTCCACCATTGCTTGTTTCCGAACTGTGATGGATCAGAGGCTTTTTATTTCAAGTTCATCAAGATATTGAATTTTACGTTCACGAATTTTATCGGTTGTGAAATTTCTGAACTCGCGATATCGAGTAAGGCTTTCATTTATCTGCCTCTGGCTCTCTACGTTATGTTGTGACAAATGTTGGATCGCTAGTTTTCTTTAATAACAGTTTATAACGTCTATGTAAAGCATTGCGTTTGTTAAATCAACGTTAAGATGTCTTTGGTTATCCATGGAGCATCTTTAGTACGAATAGTAATTAACTTGGAAGGTACACACTGTAAAGAACATTCGTTAAACAGGCTAGTAAAGGTTTCGGTTGCTTCTTCTACGTTCTTAATTTCTAAGACGTGCGTCCAGTCAATCTGAGAGAGCAGGTTGCATAGTTTTACAGAATCTAAATTTTTAATCAATCATAAATGGTTCTTTTAAAAGTATGGTTTCTAGTTACAGGATTTTTTAATATAACTCTAGGCACACAGTGGTCGCTACATATTTCTGGTAAAACATCAGTATCTATAACGAGGTTTGGACTTTGCGTCATAATTAGATCGATACATGTGCGACTGTCTTCTGTTATCCTAGTAGGTTCCTTAACTAACTGGTGCAACTGGAAAGTGTTAAGTATGTCTAATAAATGGGGAGATGGACTATAAAAGTCCGAGTTGAAATCACCAAGAATGAAGAATTTGGTAGCCCGTGTTGTTAACTTTGCGTATGCTTTCGCTGATAAGTTTCCAGTACTGAACATTAGCGTTGGGTGGTCTATAATATGATCCGATCAGAATAACTTCCTGGCCTAGTTTCGTTTCAATCCATATAGCTTCAAGATTGTCTACGTGAAGATCAGACCTGTGCTTGCAGAAAAGATTGTTATTGATATAGATGGCTACTCCGCCATGGGGGTCATTAGGTCTGTCAAGTCTAATTGGTGGCTGGAAATTTGGAATAAGAAGCTATCATTGCGAACGGAGGGCGACAACCATGTTTCAGATACAGTGATTATGTCAAATTTGTTACATTCAGCAGTGATCAGATCTATATGGGCTTGATTTAAACTCCGAGCGTTGACATGTATTACGTGAAGTTCGTTGTGTTTGGTCATGTTGGGCCCAGGATTCTGTTCTACATCGCCGGCCACGACAAGGACCAATAATATAGGAAAGAAAGTAACCATCCTATTAGCCGTGGATTTGTCTCGCTTTGACTAGTGTCAGTAGAAACAGGGCTATTTACATTTAATGAGGAGGACAGAAAATGAGCTGTAGGATCTATATAAAAAGTGCCTGTGAAAGACGAGATGCAGCAAGGGTGATAATTGATTAATACAAAAAGTACTAGTGGAATTCCACATTCACATCTGCAAGATCTCAGGATGAGGAAAATTAAAATATCGACAGGGCAGGAAAATATGTAAGTTTGGCTTTTGGCCGCCGCGCTGGGATGATAACTGCCTACTCTGGCTCTATACTGAGCTGAGTCACAAGCCATTAAGTTATAGAGCACAGAAACAGAAGAAACAGAACCAGAGTCAGGATAAGTCTGTGACAGAAGACACTTGGAATACGAGACTCTCTCTCTCTACAGGAATGATGACAGAGATTGAGGCAAAGTCTTGTTTACATAAGCATGCAGAGGAAATGAAAACTGAAAAGAAAAGAGAAAAAAAAAAGGCGTTTAAATGCATTGACAAAAGAAAAAGAAAAAGGGGGAAAAAAAATGAATTAAAGGGCACATGAAAAATCGAAAGAGGTAAATCCATAGTGAACAGATGATAGTAAGATCGACCGATGGTGTATTGAGGTTCGTTACCCGAAAGCTAAACAGGCTGTACTGCAGTGAACCACGCAAAACAGGTAAAGAAAAACTGCGTACCACGTGCCAGCTAGTCTTCGTTGATCACGCGTAAACAGATCAAAGGCGGGGAAGGGTAGGGGAAGGGTGGGGAAGGTGGGAAAGAGGGGGAAGAGAGGGGGAGGGCGAGGGAACGGCGGGGGGCAGATAGGCCTATGAACACACCACTGTTAACAACCGCTAAAGCCGTTAATTCAGGAGAAAGGACACGGCCAACCTTATACAAATAATAGAAGTGCGCATCTAACAGTGTACAAGATAGCTATTGTGTACATTGTTTCACTGTGCCACAACAAAACAGCTAATATGGGGACATAACTACTGGCGTTGTACAGATACACAGAAGTCGACTATATTGCAACAAAACATTTGAAGTGGAGTTGGTCATCACAGGACATCGTTTAGTTACGGGGCACAGTTGGCGTTAGCATGAAGCACAGTTATCTATGAACACACACACACACACACACACACACACACACACACACACACACACACACACACACACACAACACACACACACACACACACGCGCGCGCGCGCGCGCGCGCGCGCGCGTAAACACTTGCACGTACACACGCAAATGTACATACGCACACATGCTTATATGCTTATATGTATGTTCGTATGGTCATCCTGTATCGAGGCCGGTTAGTTCCAGCAGTTTCATTTGTTACCAAATCGTTAGCATTTACAGACAGCTACGAATGACGAAACTGCAAGTCAATAATATCAACAGGAGGAGTCCTGTATAGCTTCTTCGTGTCTTATGTGTCCTGGACAAAACACATGGCTGATTTCTGATGCTATTGATAGTCCCTTGAGCGTTTCATAGGACTCAATAAGAATTAGATCAACCACCAGCCTAATATCAGGTTTGGATAACAAATACAATATCCAACAAGTAATAACAAACTGCTTATCCAACACACAAGTTGGCACACACGAACACACACAATACAAACTCTCTCTCTCTCTCTCTCTCCTCTCTCTCTCTCTCTCTCACACACACACACACACACACACACACACATGCATGCACACACACACACACACACACACACACACACACACACACACTGCTGCTTGCAGTGTAAACACACATACACATGTGCACACACACACACACACACACACACAAACACACACATACACACACACACACACACACACACACACACACACACACACACACACACACACACACACAACACACACACACACACACACACACACACACACACACACACACACACACACACACCGACCCACAGATATATGCACACACTCACACCCACACACACACGCGCGCGCGCGCCGGATTCCACCGGTTTTCACTGGTTCACTGGTTCTAGACTTCACTGCGTTCAGCTATCTAAACAAGTGTCAAAGTTGGTCTCCAGCTGGACACTCACAGTTAGTGCGGTGACAAAACACAAAGTCGTTTTCCGTCACAGCGAACCGCATGGCCCGTCCACTGACCGACAGACAAGACTTCACGTTGAGCTGTTTAGAAACTGACATTGAAATGTTAGCAGACCTCCTCGAAGACATGTCGCGTGCCTGCGATACAGGCCATGCAATACAGGCCATGTTGTTGAATGAATAAGTTACAGGTGTAGTGTTCGGAGGAGGGTTACACAACAATGATGGTTGACCTATACAAGATGTCCACGAGGTTTACCCATGACTGTTTCAAGTTTTTAGGGCCAGACACAGTCACGCATTATTTAGCGTATTTAAGGAGGTCGTCAAGACAGTTGATCTTGCTGACACGGTCGTCTTTCTTCACGAAAACGTCCCCGTCGCGAGTCCAGGTGTCGGTGATGATCTTGTTCTTGCGTAGTACTCGTGCCTTTGCAGCCACTGTTGCCCTGTTGGCGGTCAGGTCGTCGTTAACGTAAACTTTATTGTCAATGCCAGCCGGACGATTGTCAGTGTAAGTTTTCAAGACGTCTCTCGCTGTTTTCCCACGGAGGCTACTGCGCTTTTTTTTCATGAGAGCCGCCTTGCTCTTATGTGTGGTAAATTTCACAATGATTGCCCGTGGTCCGTTACCGGTACTCCGGGTTTTCCGAGTCGATGCGATCTGTCGATAGTAACAGGATCAATCCCAACGTCCAGGCATTTTGCTAGGCCTAGGACTATTTTATCAGTGTCCTCGTTGGCAATCTCCGGAATGTTATTGATGCGAATACTATTTCGACGAGTATAAGCCTCAAGAGCATCGACCTTGTCTTGCAGGGCTTGGATTTCCTTCTCCTTCTCTGCAAGTTTGCTCTGCATCGCTTCAATAGTGGGATTGATTCGTGCAGCGACTGCATCGGCAATAGTCGCTAGTATCACGGGATCTGTGAGAACACTCTTAACATCTTCGGCAGTAGCCATTGTATCTGATGATAGCAGCAGAGTTATCAGCAGTAACGACGACAGAATTTGCCGGTAGTTCGGAATCCGAATCGCTTTCGATTTTGGTTGAGTGAAAAACGTCACCTGTTAAGATGGTAGATCCGTCATACAAGGAAGTGTCGCCTTGATCAAAACAAACTCTCTTGTCGTCAACAAGCCCAGGTGAGTCGCGCTAGCACGTGCACGCTTCTTGCTTGTGTCGATACTGCTATGAGACATTACACCTCACTTTTCACGTGCGTACAGGACCAAGGAACAGAAGCACAAGCAAGATGGCGGTTCAACAAAAACTGAATGAAACGAAAAAGCTGCTCTCATACACAACCCGGGTCAACACATTCAGGTAGGTATCTCCCTCCAAAATGTTCAACTGCTCCTAATAGATAGACAACCGTCACCGTGACACCTTCACACACCCTTAAGAACAGTCAAATTTGTATTCCAATGCAGTAATCACATAATAATACCTCAAAAACACACAGCGATCGAATGAGCCGCTCACCTAGTCGGCCATCTTGACCTCACTTCCTGTCAGGCTTATTGTGCCTCACATCACAGTCAGGCTTAGTGTACCTGACATCACAGTCAGGTTTACAGTACCTCGCATCACAGTCATCACAGTCAGGTTTACTGTACCTCACATCACAGTCAGGCTTACTGTACCTCACATCACAGTCATCACAGTCAGGCTTACTGTACCTCACATCACAGTCAAGCTTACTGTACCTCACATCACAGTCATCACAGTCAGGTTTACTGTACCTCACATCACAGTCAGGCCTACGGTACCTCACATCACAGTCATCTCAGTCAGGTTTACTGTACCTCACATCACAGTCAGGCTTACTGTACCTCACATCACAGTCATCTCAGTCAGGTTTACTGTACCTCACATCACAGTCAGGCTTACTGTACCTCACATCACAGCATCACAGTCAGGCTTAGTGTACCTCACATCACAGTCAGGCTTAGTGTACCTCACATCACAGTCATCACAGTCAGGCTTAGTGTACCTCACACCACAGTCACCACAGTCAGGCTTACTGTACCTCACACCACAGTCATCACAGTCAGGCTTAGTGTCACATCACAGTCACACAGTCAGGCTTACTGTACCTCACATCACAGTCAGGCTTAGTGTACCTCACATCACAGTCAGGCTTACTGTACCTCACATCACAGTCAGGCTTACTGTACCTCACATCACAGTCAGGCTTAGTATACCTCACATCACAGTCATCACAGTCAGGCTTAGTGTACCTGACATCACAGTCAGGCTTACTGTACCTCACACAGTCACAGTCATCACAGTCAGGCTTAGTGTACCTCACATCACAGTCAGGCTTACTGTACCTCACATCACAGTCAGGCTTACTGTACCTCACATCACACAGTCAGGCTTACTGTACCTCACATCACACAGTCATCACACAGTCAGGCTTACTGTACCTCACATCACAGTCATCACAGTCAGGCTTACGGTACCTCATATCACAGTCAGGCTTACGGTACCTCACATCACAGTCAGGCTTACTGTACCTCACATCACAGTCAGGCTTACTGTACCTCACATCACAGTCATCACAGTCAGGCTTACTGTACCTCACATCACAGTCATCACAGTCAGGCTTACAGTCATCACAGTCAGGCTTACGGTCCTCACATCACAGTCAGGCTCACAGTCAGGCTTACGGTACCTCACATCACAGTCAGGCTTACTGTACCTCACATCACAGTCAGGCTTACTGTACCTCACATCACATCACAGTCACATCACAGTCAGGCTTACTGTACCTCACATCACAGTCAGTCAGTCATCACAGTCAGGCTTACTGTACCATCACATCACAGTCAGGCTTACTACTCACCTCACATCACAGTCAGGCTTACTGTACCTCACATCACAGTCAGGCTTACTGTACCTCACATCACAGTCATCACAGTCAGGCTTAGTGTACCTCACATCACAGTCATCACAGTCAGGCTTACTGTACCTCACATCACAGTCAGGCTTAGTGTACCTCACATCACAGTCATCACAGTCAGGCTTAGTGTACCTCACATCACAGTCAGGCTTACGGTACCTCACATCACAGTCATCACAGTCAGGCTTACTGTACCTCATAAGTAAGAGTATAATTTTGCAAAAAAAAAAAAAAAAACAAACAAAAAAAAAAAAAAAAAAAAACCCCTACATCAATCTCAGGGATAAGGTACCCCTCTTTCTAACAGCGAGCCAGAGCATATCCTCCAGGAGAAACATAATCAGGAATGCGCTATACTATGGTATTCGGAATCATAGGTTCAACTACTATAGCTCTTTTAGTCTCTTGCATTGGATTTGCGCAGAGGTTATCAACAATGATAACCTATCCAACCAAGAACTAATTGAGTGACAAAACGACCACTCTGAAACCATAGTAAACCTAACCTCAAAGACGCGGTTCAACCCTGTGCTGCCCTAAGTCGGAACAGCAACTGCCAATTATGTGGGATTCATGTCCCTAACACAATTAGTCCAACTCATTCCATGTGCTTCATCATTACTGCTCACCACTTAGCTTCTATAGTTAAGCAACATGGAATAACAGACTGTATCCTCAAATTACAAACAGTCAAAGGAATCGACATTGAGCATAATCAAGCGCAACACTGACTCATGAAATGAAAAAAAACATGAAACAGCAACAAACAAATATGCAAATTTCAGTCGACATTAAAGGCAAACAGCCTATAATAGGCAACAAGCCTGTAACCTTCATCTGCATATAAGGGAGACAGATACATATGGCCGGTATGGTAACATGTTCTTCAGAAAAGAAATATATTCAGTGGAGAGAGAGAGAGAGAGAGAGAGAGAGAGAGAGAGAGAGAGAGAGAGAGAGAGAGCGAGAGCTATGGCTTACCGCTCCGGTCAAAAAGCACTGCAAAATCATCTATTACAATAGCCCATAAGTCAATAACACACAACAATATTGCCTTGCCGGCCATCACTCCCATGCTGATCGAACATCACTCCCATGCTGATCGAACTGCACTGGCTTCCCATACAGTATCGGTGGCAATTTAAACTGGCAGTTCTTGCTTTCCACCACTTCAATGAATCTCTTCCTCACTATCTCTCTTCTCTCTGCACCTATCAAAGCTCTCGTACCCTTCGCTCTTCTTCACAAACACTTTTGAAAACCCCTAAGCGTTCTCTGAAATCTGTTGGCGAAAGATCCTTCAGTTTTAGAGCACTTTCTATTTGGAACTCCCTCCCTGAAGACCTCGTAATCAGCCTACTCTTTCTTCTTTTAAATCTCAGCTCAAAACTTACTCTTCGAAAAAGCGTATTCTCTTCTGTAGATGACTAGGTCTTTCCTAAATTCCTCCACAACTAGTCCGGTGAGGCAGTTTATGCATGTAGGTGCGTTTGCCATTGTGTATTTTCTTTTGTTGTGTGTGCATGAATATTGTATGAATAAATGCAAATGATGGATGTAAGCGCATTCAGTTGTATAACAAGAAATGCGCTATATAAGTATTATACATTATTATTATTATTATTATTATTATTATTATTATTATTATATAACAACTCCTGTCTCAACAGTTCAATTATAAAAATTCTAAAAACACTAGTAACAATCTGTCTACTACATTACTATTCTATCTACTTATTCACTTATTGATTAATTAGCTATAAAAGCCATAATGATCATAATGACCCCATAATTTCTGTGCTTTTGTTTCTTTTATATTTTTTGTCACAGAACATCATCTACCTTCGTTTTTCTTCCATTCGCGTATCATCCAATCGTGCACTTATTAGCACTCTCCATTGAAGATGCACATGCCTTTTTTACAGAGAGATCTTCATTTAAGGCAAGGCATTCTAAATGCCAACTTGCATTTGCAACCATAATTTTATAAACAAACTGACTCAATGCAACAATGCGCGAAATAACCTGTACATCTGGCTATATTAAATTTCTGAAGATGCTGGCCGACGATTATCCGAACACCAAATTGAATTTCTGTCTGCACAGACTAATTAGTCCTTAATCTACACATCCATGTACAGCATGGAGACTACATTTTTATCTAACTGCTCAAAAATATAAACAAAATATTGAAATGGCTCATTCATTAACCAAAAAATCCAGTCAGCAATTAAGTAAGTCTTTCCTTCCAACAAGTATTCATACATATAAACAACCAAATATGACTCGACTTCTAAAACAATTTCAGAATCTTAGTGCCCAATAAACCTATAGAAAACCCAAAGGGTCTAGAAAATAAAGCATGGAACAATCAACTTTCATTTCATAATAACAGTGCAGCATGGTCAAATGTCTAACATATACACACATCAAAACACAAAGTACATAGTACTTAGATGCGCTACCAGAATACAGAAATGAAACAATGCTTACAATGTAATGTAATGTTGTTTTCTTCAACCCACTCTTGTAAACAATGGTTAATAATTGTACTTTCAATTCACTACTAATATTACATAACGAAATGCCCCTGTAATTGTTAGGGTTGCTGAATCTCCTTTTTTGTGCAGTGGAAGCACAATACTTTCTGTCCAAGAGTCAGGGGATATATGTTTCTGAAACAAAGCATTACAAATATCACGAAGAAATCTGCAACACAATCACAATGCATTTTTTTCAACAACTCTCCAGTCATTCAAACCGACCCATCAGCCTTTTTACTCTTTATCTTTCTAATTGGTAAAATAACCTGTTTCTTTGAAATTGTTTGTTTGGAATGATTATTATTACCATCATTTTTTAATTCGTCTTCATCTGCTTCATTTTCATTTTCAAGTAAAGTGACAAGTGTTGAAACCAGTCATCCACGTTTGAACACACATAGCAGACTATAAAGGTTTCAGCAAAGCAAATGATATTAAAAAAAACATAAGGAAGGAAATTTACACGACTTTGAAATTCTTAATTGAAAACGGGCATGTGTTACAACCGGAATTAAACTGACTTAACACAAAGTGTGACCGTGAACGTTTTGGCACAGCTGCACGGCTTGTAACCTGTTGGCTCAAACTTCCTTCTCTGTCACTGACAATTTTTCCTTCTCTGTCACTGACAACGTCAAGAGCATTAAACATACAGGCACGCGCAGTGTTAGCCACCCAACTCTTCGCAAATAGTTCCACAACAGGGTCAATTTTTTGGGATGCTCCCTTTAAATTAAATGTCGAAGAAAAATATTTACGCAACAAAATTTAAAAGAAACTAGAAGAGCGGCACTACTATCCTGTTTCAGTTCTTTCAGCTTGCCCTCCGAGTCCAGAGAAAGCTTAGTGCCATCTTTGATCAGATGGTTGAAGACCATAGACACCTTTCTGTTGTCTGCTCTAGCTTTCTTCAAATGTGGCAACAGTTAGTCTTATTTCCTCATCCTGGAAGAAAAATCTGTGGCAAGGTGCTTTATGATTGCTATGGTGGTATTATTATTATTATCATTGTTATTATTATAATTGCTATTGTTATTGTTACTATCATCATCATCATCATCATCATTATCATCATATCATTCTTATCATTATCATTGTTGTTGTTGTTGTTGTTCTTATTATTATCATCATTATGATTATTATAATGATGATGATTATTATTATTATTATTACTATTATCATCATCATTGTCCCCGGCGAAATTACTAGTACATTTAATTCCCCTCTCGCTCTGAGTATGTCCACCTTGTCCTTGAAGAAGGTACAGCTCCCGATTATTGGAGAGTTGGGCCTCTGGTTCAGACGATACAGGCGCTGAAAACGAACGTCCCTTGACCAGCTCCAGCCTGTCAGTGAAGAGTCCCTGACTGCAGCCTCCAGGTCATCTGCCGTCTCCTTCTTGCTGTCTGAAGTTCGTGGATGATGAGGTTGTTCCGTTTTAACCTACATTCCAAATGTTGGTCTTCCTTTCCATGTCTCTGATTCTCTTTTCCAGGCGGCCGCCACTCTCCCTCAGTGCGGCATGTTCTTCTGATAGACGGGTGCGCTCTTCCGTCATGTTCTTCATTTCCGTACGCAGCATATCAAAACTGTCTTTGAGGCCTCTGATGTCATCCCACACCACATCAAACTTCATGTTCAGCTCATGAAGTATGGACATGACATCGTTAGAACTCTGTTCTCTGTTCTGAGATGATGCATTCGATAGTGTGTCTCCAGTACTACCACGAGGGGAACGTGATGACTGAGAGCCAAGTTGTATTTGTTCCAAAAGAGTAGAGGATCCTGGATTCAAATCGACGTCACCACATTGAAACACCAACAAACTCCGCCAGAACAAATAGAAGGGGAGGAAACCACACACGACACCGGTGGTCTTGGTTTTTAACATCCGTCCCAGTCTTGGTAATCTTGAATTTCTAGGTTTCTTCATAAATGCCATGAAAATAAAAAAGAAAACCCACATCGATGCCTGAATTCCATTGCTTCTGAAGGCATGGCACCTTACAGCAGTCTAGGCCACCGATGGAGCAACAACAATGCCTATGATGATGGAGCAGCAACAATGCCCTATGATGATGGAGAAACAACAATGACTATGATGATGGAGCAGCAACAATGCCTATGATGATGGAGAAACAACAATGACTATGATGATGGAACAACAACAATGCCTATGATGATGGAGAAACAACAATGCCTATGATGATGGAGCAGCAACAATGCCTATGATGATGGAGAAACACACAATGACTATGATGATGATGAGCAACAACAATGCCTATGATGATGGAGCAACAACAATGCCTATGATGGAGCAACAACAATGCCTATGATGATGGAGCAACAACAATGCCTATGATGATGGAGCAACAACAATGCCTATGATGATGAGCAGCAACAACAACAATGCCTATGATGATGGACAAACAACAATGCCTATGATGATGGAGCAACAACAATGCCTATGATGAGCAACACAATGCCTATGATGATGATGATGCAACAACAATGCCTATGATGATG
>JADBJO010019697.1:0-2500 GCA_016801955.1 Conus betulinus | reverse complement strand
GTGTGTGTGTGTGTGTGTGTGTGCGTGTGTGTGCGCGTGTGTGTGTGTGTGTGTGTGTGTAACTCAGCTGTTTGTAAATGGAATGTAGAGACCAATGTCATCTCTCTCTCTCTCTCTCTCTCTCTCTCTCTCCCTCCCCCCTCCCCCCCCCCCACAAACCCTACTTCTTGCCGTCTCTCGTTCCCTGTGGAAAGGTGGGGCTGGTGAAGGTGTGTCACAGACACCACCTGTCCCTGAGCGCTGCGACAGCCTTCCCTCAGTTCAGATCTCACCTGTCTGCTGACGTGTCTCCTGCCCACTCAGTCTCCCTGATACCAGTTTTGGCCTGTCTAGTCGTCGCCAGTAGCCCCCACACGTATCTGAACAGGTGAGTCAGTCGCCTTTCTTTCTGCATTGAACTGTGTAGGGCTGGATGGTACAATATTATCTGACTTCGTCGTCACAGCTGACTGTATCCAACACAGAGCACGTCGCCATGGTAGAGTGCCACGTGCACTCACACGCGCGCGCGCGTGCACACACACACACACACACACACACACACACACACACACACACACACGTACGCACGCACACACGCACGCACACACACCCACACCCACACCCACAAACACACACACACACGCATGCTAATACACATATATACATGTTGATCGTGTCTTGATATGGGACTGGCTGGGGCTGTTTCAGTCAGGAGAATGGGAATGAGCAAGACTTGAGAGGGGGTGGAGCGGGGGTGGGGGTGGGGGGGGGGGGGAGAGGAGATGGCGAGGTGGAAGGGGAGACTAGGTTTAGCTGCGGGTTTTTTTTTTTTTCATTGGAGGGTAAGTGACACAGTCATTGCACCAAAAATGTAGAAAGTTGCCTCTGGTGTTTGTCTGCAGGACTGGCTTGTCTAGGGGAGTGAGGGGGGTGAACAGATGGTGGGGAGGGGGGTGGGCAGGGAACTGCATTGTTTCCATAGGAGGACAAGGACATAGTTACAGCTCTTTTCAGTGACAAGCATATGGTTATATAAGAGAAGCTTTCATGTGCTTGGATTCCTACCTCAAAACTAATATCGTTTGTTTCTACTTACCGCACTGTAGCTGTGATTACTGCTACGGATTTGAGGCTGGGAGGTCAGCTGTGTCATTCCAGACAGAGGGACTTATTCGTGGGGATTTTCAGCCTTGGTGCTTTCCTTTCCAGAGCTGAGTGTGCTAGGGGCTCTAATGGAGAATCTGGAATCTGCACCTGATGGATAGGTCTCTGACATGGTCGCCCACATTGTCTGACCACCACTGCATGGTCTGTATGCATCGGGCCTGGTCAACACTGGACTGTATTGTGAAGTGACTCAGCGGCAGTTCAGTATCTCCTCTGGCAGGTTGCCCAGTGATGTCTATGTAACGATGCCTCTCTGTGGAGTACCAGTGCTGGACCTACCAGGTCATTAAAGCTGGATGTGGTTGCGTATAGGGAGGGGGAGGGGGGAGCTGGAATTAGGGGATATGGAATAATGCTACAGGATAACATACTTAAGGAGACCACAATTAAAAAAAAAAAACAAAAAAAAACGGGAATTGGGACACTCTTTTTTGTTGTTCGCTGGTGAGATTCTAGTAAATCATGAATGCGCATGATACTGACACATCTGTTGGGGATTAAGGTGTTCAACATGAGTCACGTGTGGCAACCATGAAGGAAAGGACTGCCTTTGTCTTGGCTTGCAATTCATGTCTGATATTATCTTTTATCATCATCATTTTCATTTTCATATTATTAGTGTCTAACATCTAGCATCCCAGTCAAATAAAATATCCATATCTACTCTCATCAAGCAACACAAGAAGTCAAGCACCAAAGCACAATTGCATGCCAAGAGCGAACATCGGCACCACAGCCATCCGTACCACCCCTGACCCAGTTGTCTCACTGCTCCTCTCCACCACAATCCCACTCCCCCACCCACCACCCCTATACACACGTAAAAATCACTCTCCCAAACAACATCAGCTGATAGTGAATTATTCTCAAGATCTGCCACAGAGTTGTTGATATATCAGGAATGGTGAGACCAGTGAATTCCAAACAGATAGGAAACTAGAGTTTGACATAAAGATAAACGGGAAAGGAAAAAACAGAGTCAATGAGGCGGGGCACGTGTGGCATTTAGCTGTATGAAAGATAAACGGGAAAGGAAAAGTGGGGGGGAGGGGGGGGGGGGGGGGCGGGGCGGGGAACGTGTGGCATTTAACTGTATGAAAGATAAACGGGATAGGAAAAGCAGACTCAATTGGGGGCACGTGTGGCATTTAACTGTATGAAAGATAAACGGGAAAGGAAAAGCAGAGTCAATGGGGGGCACCTGTGGCATTTAGCTGTATGAAAGATAAACGGGAAAGGAAAAAACAGAGTCAATGGGGGGGCACGTGTGACATTTAACTGTATGAAAGATAAACGGGAAAGGAAAAGCAGAGTCAATGGAGGGCACGTGTGGCATTTAGCTGTATGAAAG
>JADBJO010019696.1:30000-32729 GCA_016801955.1 Conus betulinus | reverse complement strand
TTGGAAAGAGGCCCGGAAAACACCGAACACATGCTAGCCAGTTCTGTGCGACAAAAGCGACCAAAACAGCATTCAATTAGGCCATACAGAACTAATACACGCGGTTTTCGTTTTTCATTTTTTTTTTTTTTTTACCTTTTTAAATTTACCGATTCAGTTCAGGGTCTTCTTCAAAGCCCGAGTAGAGTTCAATTTCGTTTTCAGAGCTGAAATCACATTAAAAAAAAAAACCAAACAAAAAAAAACACCCCAACTTGTCAGAATGAAGTTTTGACATAGATCCAAAACCTTGACAGAGGGCAAAGGACTACGCACAAGCTAGTTATCACAGTCTTCGCCCACGTGCAGTCTCCGAAGTCTCATTGTCTGAAGAAGAAAGAAGAAGAAAAAGAGAGAGAGAGAGAGAGAGAGAGAGAGAGAGAGAGAGAGAGAGAGATATGAAGAGGGGTTAGCGAAGCTTAATATTTTTCAGCTTAGATTTCAACATCTATAGTAGACATGTGTGTGGGCAAGAGCAACTGCCAGTGGCTTTTCTTTTCCTTTAGCATTAGTTTTTTTTTTCTTCTAAAGACTTTTTTGGCAGCTTGATTGCATCGCAGTTACTCTGCCCTTCATCACAGTTTTCGCCACTGCAGACAGAACTGGAATAGACACACAACAACCAACAAAGAGCAGGGTGGCGATTTGTTTAATGTTCACGGGAGCTAGAGAGGGATAATGTTGCTTAGAGCCCAGCCGACCGCAAAGGGCCATACCAGGGCTGAAGTCAGCTTACAAGTCATGAAAAAAAAGAACCCTCATCCCACATAACCCTTTAAAAACACCTTCCAAAACACACCAGGCAGTTCGTTAAAAATCTTTCTTCCGCAAAATCTTAAAACAGATAACAAAAAAGTGTTGATATCTTTCAGGAAATTCGCAGATCACCTCAGGTGGGACATCTCTGAACAAAGCCTTCATGGAGTCTGCTGTAAAGTGTTTATGTCTTACATCATGTATGCAAGTCCCATCACTCTAACAGAACAGGTTTCCCTGTGGGGTGGGACATGCCATGGAATGCACCACTCACAGCAGCTGGAGCACTTTTCATGTTCAAATGTACTGCTGTCTCACCTCCCGTGCCTCCACCCAGTGGCAGTGCTCCCACGCCGCTCATACCGGCCACGACATCCGCTGCCACACCCAGGGTTCTTCATGTCACCGCCCCCATCAGCGACATTCCACATGGAGCAGTCAATACTGGGGTCGTTGAAAGTCGACGTCAACACGAAAGACTGCACGAGTTCTGTTATGTGTATGTGTGTGTGTGTGTGTATGTATGTATGTATGTATGTATGTATGTATGTATGTATGTATGTGTGTATGTATGTGTACGTACGTACGTACGTACGTATGTATGTATGTATGTATGTATGTATGTTTCCCATTTACAACAACGCATATCAAAATATAGGAGCAAAAAACTGGCAAAAAATACTTGAGTAGTATGTCAGTAATGATTGGGTCAAAGGCGTGTTTGGGTGAGACGACAGTTCCTCAGGAACAGGCAAGAGCCCTAAATCCATGCAAAGAAAAGAAGAGAGAAAAAATGGACTCACTGACAATGAGAACGCGAGATGAATAGAGAAGAATAAGGGGAGAGAGAGAGAGAGAGAGAGAGAGAGAGAGAGAGAGAGAGAGAGGGGAGAAGGAGGAGGAGGGGGGGGGGGGGGGAAAAAGAAAATGTCACTCTTTTAAAACATACTTTCTGGACCACGACTGTGTCTGTTATTAGTGTTTTGAACATTTATGGACAAGGTTGCATAATTGTAGTTATTACAAAGTTTGCAATAAAAATGATCGAGGCAGCTTGAGATGGGGGTGGGGAGGGGGGGGGGGGGGGGGTGGGGGTGGGTGATGGGATGGTGGAAGAAGAGGGGAGGGGATAAATCGGGAGGGGTGGGGGAACGAAGGGTGGTGGTGGTGAGTGGCGGGAGACGGCAAACGGATAGGTGAGGAGGAGGAGGAGGGGAGGGGTGTAATGAAAAAGACGACGAAGGAGGAGACCTTGTGTGCAAATTGGAAGCGGCAAGAGCCTCATTACTTGAACAAAGTCTTGTTCCTGTGAAGCAGGTTTCATTCTGCGTTGTGGTACAGCCTGGTCCACAGCACATGGCTGGGCCTGGGGCGCTTTCAGAGCCAACGAACTAGAAGAAAAAGAGGAGGAAGAGGAGGAGGAGGAGGAGTTGGAGGAAAAGGGCGAAGGAAGAGGAGAAGGAGAAAAAGGAGGAGGAGGAGGGAGGAGGAGGAGGAGGAGAAGAAGAAGAAGTATTGACCCCCAATACTTTGTTAATCTGTCATGCCTCTTGTGGAACATCACGCATTAAAAACCGTAGTTTTCTTCTCATTTTGGAGAAACAAAGAGAGAGAGAAAGAGTCGAAGTCAGATAAATAGGAAGAAGAAGAAGAAAAGAACAAGAAGAAGAAGAAGAGGGTCGGAGAAAAAGGCATCCATGTATTTGATGATTTGTAAGAAATGTTCAAGGGTAGATGTGTTCAGGAGGATGTTCTTCGCTAGGGGGAGATAAGAAAACTGTTAGTGAAACTACGAGATGAAATAACACCGGAAAGCAAGAAAGAAAAGGAAAGAAGGAGAATCTGGAGCTTATTTTGATCTATGTTTGCTTGTAGAGGAGTGGGCACATAAAAGAACTTGTCTTTAAAATTGCTCCGCTTTTTGTTTAAAAGCA
>JADBJO010019696.1:15000-25000 GCA_016801955.1 Conus betulinus | reverse complement strand
AGTGCAGGTTTTAAACGATACATGTAGCAATATTAGTGCAAGTTGAGCGATAGGGTCTACATGTAGTAATATTAGTACAGGTTGAACGATACGTGTAGTAATATTAGTACAAGGTGAACGACACACAAGTAGTAAATATTAGTGCAGGTTGAACGACACAAGTAGTAATATTTATGCAGGTTGCACCAACCCCATGTAGTAATATTAGTACAAGTGGTGAACCGACCCAAGTAGTAATATTTATGCAGGTTGAACAATCCATGTAGTAATATTAGTACAGGGTGAACGACCCAAGTAGTAATATTTATGCAGGTTGAACCCTACATGTAGTATATTCGTTAGTACAAGGTGAACGACACAAGTAGTAATATTAGTGCAGGTTGAAACGACACAAGTAGTAATATTTATGCAGGTGGAACCATGCATGTAGTAATGTTTAGGTTAGGTTGAACGATACATGTGGTGCCGGAACGGGGAAGGCAGGGGTGTGGTGGTGGGGAAAGGGAACAAGGAGAGGGGGCGTGGTGGGGAAATAAGGGCCCCGGCGAGGGGTGTGGTGGGGGAGGAAAGGGAAAGGAGGAGGGGCGTGGTGGGGGAAAGGAAAGGGAAAGGAGAGGGGCGTGGTGGGGGAGGCAAAGGGAAAGGAGAGGGGCGTGGGGGGAAAGGAAAGGGAAAGGAGAGGGGAGTGGGGGGAGAAAGGAACGGGAAAAGGAGCGGGGTGTGGTGGGGCCCGAGGAAGGGGCCCGGCGAGGGGAGTGGGGGGGACAAAGAAAGGGAAAGGAGAGGGGGTGTGGTGGGGGGCCAAGGCCGGGAAAGGCGAGGGGGTGTGGGGGCCGCCGGAAAGGGAAGGAGAGGGGTGTGGTGGGACAAGGAAAGGGAAAGGAGAGGGGTGTGGGTGGGGGAAGGAAAGGGAAAGGAGAGGGGAGTGGGGGGAGAAGGAAAGGGAAGGAGCGGGGTGTGGTGGGGGAAGGAAAGGGAAAGGCGAGGGGGTGTGGTGGGGGAAGGAAAGGGAAAGGAGAAGGGAGGGGTGTGGTGGGGGAAGGAAAGGGAAAGGAGAGGGGGTGTGGTGGGGGAAGGAAAGGGAAAGGAGAGGGGCGTGGTGGGGGAAAACCGGGAAAGGAGAGGGGTGTGGGGTGGACAAGGACAGGGAAAAGGAAAGGAGAGGGGGTGGTGGTGGGGGCCGGAAAGGGAAAGGAGAGGGGTGTGGTGGGGGGCGAAGGCAAGGGAAAAGGAGCGGGGTGTGGTGGGGGAAAAGGAAAGGGCCCGGAGAGGGGGTGGTGGGGGGCAAGGGAAAGGGGCGCGGAGGAGGGGTGTGGTGGGGGGACAAGGAAAGGCCCGGAGAGGGGTGTGGTGGGGGGGGGCCCGGGAAAGGGAGGGGGGGTGTGGTGGGGACCGGAAAGGGAAAGCCGGAGGGGGTGTGGTGGGGCAAGGGCCCGGAAAGGAGAGGGCGAGGGGTGGGTGGAGAAGGCCCCGGGAAAGGAGCGAGGGGAGTGGGGGGCGAGAAGGAAAGGGAAAGGAGGGGGGTGGTGGGGGGGGGGAAAGGGAAAGGAGGGGGGGTTGTGGTGGGACAAGGAAAGGGAAAGGAGCGGGGTGGGGTGGGGGAAAGGAGAAAGGAAAGGAGCGGGGGGTGTGTGGGGGGGACAAGGAAAGGGAAAGGAGCGGGGTGTGGTGGGGGGAAGGAAAGGGAAAGGCGCGGGGGTGGTGGTGGGGGAAGGAAAGGGAAAGGAGCGGGGTGTGGTGGGGGGAGAAGGAAAGGGCCCGGGAGAGGGGTGTGGTGGGGACAAGGAAAGGGAAAGAAGAGGGGTGTGGTGGGACAAGGAAAAGGGAAAGGAGAGGGGGGTGGGGGGAGAAGGAAAGGGGAGAGGGGAGGGGGGGGGAGAAGGAAAGGGAAAGGAGAGGGGTGTGGTGGGGGGAGGAAAGGGGAAAGGAGAGGGGTGTGTGGTGGGACAAGGAAAGGGAAAGGAGAGGGGTGTGGTGGGGGGAAGGAAAAGGAAAGGAGAGGGGGGGTGTGGTGGGGGGACCAGGCCCGGGGAAAGGAGAGGGGTGTGGTGGGGGAAGGAACGGGAAAGGAGAGGGTGTGGTGGGGGGAGAAGGCCAGGGCCGGCGAGGGGTGTGGTGGGGGACACGGCCCCGGAAAGGGAAGGAGAGGGTGTGGTGGGGGAAAGGAAAGGGGAAAGGAGAGGGGTGTGGGGGGAGAAGGGAAGGGGCCGGGCGAGGAGGGGTGGGGGGGGAGGAAGGGCCGGGAAAGGAGAGGGGAGTGGGGGGGGGCAAGGCCCGGGAGGCGGGGGTGTGGTGGGGGGAACAAGGAAAGGGAAAGGAGCGGGGTGTGGGTGGGACAAGGAAAGGGAAAGGAGAGGGGTGTGGTGGGGGCAAGGGCCAGGGAAAGGAGAGGGGTGTGGTGGGGCGGGGACAAGGAAAGGGAAAGGAGAGGTGTGTGGGGGGGCCGGCCCGGGAAAGGAGCGGGGTGTGGTGGGGGGAGAAGGAAAGGGAAAGGAGCGGGGTGTGGTGGGGACCCGGAAAGGGAAAGGGCGAGGGTTAGTGGTGGGGGGAGAAGGGCCCGGGGAAAGGAGAGGGGTGTGGTGGGGGAAGGTAGGGGCCCGGAGAGGGGATGTGGGGGGAAGGCCGGCCCGGGGGCCGGCGAGGGGGTGTGGTGGGGGCCCGGCCCGGGCCCGGGAGAGGGGTGTGTGTGGGGAAAGAAGCGGGGAAAGGAGAGGGGGGTGGGGCGGGGGAGGCCCGGGGAAAGGAGAGGGGCGTGGGGGGAAAGGAAAGGGAAAGGAGAGGGGTGTGGTGGGGCAAGGAAAAGGGAAAGGAGAGGGGTGTGGTGGGGGGCCGGGAAAGGGCCCGGCGGGGGGTGTGGTGGGGGGGGCCGGCCCGGGAAAGGAGGGGGGTGTGGTGGGGGGGAGGCCCGGGAAAGGAGAGGGGTGTGGTGGGACAAGGCCCGGGAAAAGGCGAGGGGCGTGGTGAGGGAAGGAAAGGGAAAGGAGAGGGGTGTGGTGGGGGGGGAAAGGGAAAGGAGAGGGGTGCGGTGGGGAAGGAAAGGGAAAGGAGAGGGGTGTGTGGGGGGGAAGCCAGGAAAGGAGAGGGGTGTGGTGGGGGAAGGTAGGGGCCCGGAGAGGGGTGTGGTGGGGGAGGGGGCCCGGGAAAGGAGAGGGGTGTGGTGGGGGAAGGAAAGGGAAAGGAGAGGGGTGTGGTGGGGGAAGGAAAGGGAAAGGAGAGGGGTGTGGTGTGTGGGTGGGGGAAAGGGGAAAGGAGGGGGGGTGGTGGGGGAAGGAAAGGGAAAGGAGAGGGGTGTGGTGGGACAAGGAAAGGGCCCGGAGGAGAGGGTGTGGTGGGGGAAGGTTGGGGAAAGGAGAGGGGTGTGGTGGAGAAGGAAAGGGAAAAAAAAGGGGGTGTGGTGAGGGGGAAAGGAAAGGAGAGGGGTGTGGTGGGGGGGAAAGGGAAAGGGAGGAGGGGTGTGGTGGGGGAAGGAAGGGGGCCGGAGAGGGTGTGGGGGTGGGAGAAGGAAAGGGGGGAAAGGAGAGGGGTGTGGTGGGGAGGGAAGGAAAGGGAAAGGAGAGGGGTGTGGTGGGGGGAAAGGGGAAAGGAGAGGGGTGTGGTGGGAGAAGGCCCGGGGAAGGAGCGGGGTGTGGTGGGGGAGGAAAGGGAAAGGAGAGGGTGTGGTGGGGGGGGAAAGGGAAAGGAGAGGGGTGTGGGGGCCCCGGAAAGGGCCCGGGAGGGGGTGTGGTGGGGGAAGGAAAGGGAAAGGAGAGGAGGGTGTGTGGTGGGGGCCGGAAAGGGCCCGGAGAGGGGTGTGGTGGGGGGGAAGGGAAAGGACAGGGGTGTGGTGGGGGAAGGAAAGGGAAAGGAGGGGGTGTGGTGGGACAAGGAAAGGGAAAGGAGAGGGGTGTGGTGGGGACAAGGAAAGGAAAGAAAGGAGAGGGGTGTGGTGGGGGAAGGAAAGGGAAAGGCGAGGGGTGTGGTGGGGAAGGAAAGGGAAAAAGGAGAGGGATGTGGTGGGGGAAGGGAAAGGAGAGGGGGGTGGGGTGGGACAAGGAAAGGGAAAGGAGAGGGGTGTGGTGGGGGGGGGAGGAAAGGAGAGGGGTGTGGTGGGGGAAGGCCCGGGAAAGGAGCGGGGTGTGGGGTGGGGGGGAAGGGCCAGGGAAAGGAGCGGGGTGTGTGGGGGGAGAAGGCCCGGGAAAGGAGAGGGATGTGGTGGGGGAAGGAAAGAGAGGGGTGTGGTGGGGGGGAAGGGAAAGGGAAAGGAGAGGGGTGTGGGTGGGGGAAAGGGAAAGGAGGAGGGGTGTGTGGGTGGGGGAAGGAAAGGGAAAGGAGAGGGGTGTGGTGGGGGGGACCCGGCCCGGGAAAGGAGAGGGGTGTGGTGGGGGAAGGAAAGGGAAAGGAGAGGGGTGGGGGTCGGGGGACAAGGAAAGGGAAAGGAGAGGGGTGTGGGGGGGGGACAAGGCCCGGGCCCCGGCGAGGGGTGTGGTGGGGAAGGAAAGGGCCCGGAGAGGGGGTGTGGTGGGGGAAGGAAAGGGAAAGGCGCGGGGTGTGGTGGTGGGGGAAGGAAAGGGAAGGAGAGGGGTGTGGTGGGGGAAGGGAAAGGGAAAGGAGAGGGGGGTGTGGGGGAGAAGGCCCGGGCCCGGAGGGTGGTGGGGTGGTGGGGGAAGGAAAGGGAAAAGGAGTGGGGTGTGGTGGGGGACGGCCCGGGGGAAAGGAGAGGGGTGTGTGGGGGGGAGGGGGAAAAGGAGAAGGGGTGGGTGTGGTGGGGGAAGGAAAGGGAAAGGAGAGGGGTGTGTGGTGGTGGGGGAAAAGGGAAGGAGAGGGGTGTGGGGGGACAAAAGGAAAGGGAAAGGAGAGGGGTGTGGTGGGGGGGAAAGGAAAGGGAAAGGAGAGGGGTGTGGTGGGGGAAGGAAAGGGAAAGGCGCGGGGTGTGGTGGGGGAAGGAAAGGGCCGGAGGGGGGTGGTGGTGGGGGGGGGAAAGGGAAAAGGGCGAGGGTGGTGGTGGGGAAGGAAAGGGGGAAAGGCGGGGGTGTGGTGGGGGAAGGAAAGGGAAAGGCGAGGGGTGTGGTGGTGGGGCCGGAAAGGCCCGGGAGGGGGTTGTGGTGGGGAAGGTAGGGGAAAGGAGAGGGGTGTGGGGGGGGACGGCCGGGCCCGGGAGAGGGGTGTGGGGGGACAGGCCGGAAAGGGGCCCGGAGCGGGGTGTGGTGGGGGCCGGAAAGGGCCCGGAGCGGGGTGTGGTGGGGAGGGAAAGGGAAAGGAGAGGGGTGTGGTGGGGGGAAGGGCCCGGGAAAGGAGAGGGGTGTGGTGGGGGGAAGGAAAGGGAAAGGAGAGGGGTGTGGTGTGGTGGGGGGGGGAAGGAAAGGGAGGGGTGTGGTGGGGGGAAGGAAAGGGAAGGAGAGGGGGTGGGGGGGGAGAAGGAAAGGGAAGGAGGGGGGTGTGGTGGAGAATGAAAGGGGGCCCGGCGAGGGGGTGGGTGGTGGGGGAAGGAAGGGGAAGGGAGAGGGGTGTGGGGGGGGAAGGAAAGGGAAAGGAGAGCGGGGGTGGTGGTGGGGAGAAGGAAAGGGAAAGGAGAGGGGTGTGGTGGGGGGGGGAGGGAAAGGGAAAGGAGAGGGGTGTGGTGGGGGGGAGGAAGGCCGGGGAAGGCGAGGGGTGTGGTGGGGGGAAGGAAAGAGAAAGGAGGGGGGTGGTGGGGGGCCGGAAAGAGAAAGGAGAGGGGTGTGGTGGTGGGGGAAGGAAAGGGAAAGGCGCGGGGTGTGTGGTGGGGGAACAAGGCCCGGGAAAAAAGGAGAAAGGGTGGTGGGGGGGAAGGAAGGGGAAAGGGAGGGGGGTGTGGTGGGGGCGGGGGGGAACGGGAAAGGAGAGGGGTGTGGTGGGGGGGGAAAGGGAAAGGGGCGGGGTGTGGTGGGGGCAGGGAAAGGGAAAGGAGAGGGGTGTGTGGGGGGAGGCCCGGGGAAGGGGAAAGGGTGTGTGTTGGGGGAGGGAAAGGGAAAGGAGAGGGGTGTGGTGGGGGAAGGAAAGGGAAAGGAGTTGGGTGTGGTGGGACAAGGCCGGGAAAGGGAGGGGTGTGGTGGGGGGGGGGAAGGGAAAGGGAAAGGAGAGGGAAGGAAGGGGTGGGGGGGTGGGACAAGGAAAGGGAAAGGGGAGGGTGTGTGGGGTAAGAAGCCCGGGCCCGGGAGGGGGGGGGTGGGGGAAGGGAAAGGCCCGGAGGGGGTTGTGGGGGGGGGAAAGGGAAAGGAGAGGGGTGTGGTGGTGGGGGAAGGAAAGGGAAAGGGAGAGGGGTGTGGGGGGGGCGAAGGAAAGGGGGGAAGGAGAGGGGTGTGTGGGGGTCAAGGAAAGGGGAAAGGAGAGCGGTGTGGTGGGGAAGGAAAAGGGGAAGGAGAGGGGTGTGGTGGGGGAAGGAAAGGGAAAGGAGAGGGGGTGGTGGGGGGGGAGGAAGGGGGAAGGCGAGGGGTGTGATGGTGGGGGGGGAAAGGGGAAGGAGAGGGGGGTGGTGTGGGGGAAGGAAAGGGAAAGGAGAGGGGTGTGGTGGGGGAAGCCGGAAAGGGAAAGGAGAGGGGTGTGGTGGGGGGATCAAGGGAAAGGGAAAGGGAGGGGGGTGTTGTGGGGGAAGGAAAGGGCAAAGGATAGGGGTGTGGGGGGGGGAGGCGGGAAAGGGGAAAGGAGAGGGGGGGGTGTGGGGGGGGAAAGGGAAAGGGAGAGGGGTGGGTGGGGAGGGAAAGGGAAAGGAGAGGGGTTGGGGGGGGGGGGAAAGGGAAAGGAGAGGGGTGTGGTGGGGGGAAAGGGGGAAAGGAGAAGGGTGTGGTGGGGACAAGGAAAGGGAAAGGAGAGGGGTGTGGTGGGGAGAAACAAAGGGGAAAGGAGAGGGGGGGGTGGGGGGAGGAAAGGGAAAAGGAGAGGGGTGTGGTGGGACAAGGAAAGGGAAAGGAGAGGGGTGTGGTGGGGGAGAAAGGGGGAAAGGAGGGGGGGGTGGTGGGGAGGGGAAGGGAAGGGAAAGGAGTGGGGTGGTGAAAGGGGGGAGGGAAAGGGGGGAAAGGGGGTGGGGTGGTGGGGGGAAGGAAAGGGAAAGGAGAGGGGTGTGGTGGGGGGGTAGGAAAGGAAAAGGAGAGGGGGAGTGCTGGGACAAGGAAAGGAAAGGAGAGGGGTGGTGGTGGGGGGAGGAAAGGGAAAGGAGGGGGGTGTGATGGGGGGAGGAAAGGGAAAGGAGAGGGGTGTGGTGGGGGGGGGAAGGGAAAGGGAAAGGAGAGGGGGTGGTGGGACAAGGAAAGGGAAAGGAGAGGGGTGTGTGTGGGGGACAAGGAAAGGGAAAGGAGAGGGGTGTGGGGGGGGGAGGAAGGGGAAGAAAGGGGGGTTGTGGGGGGAGGAAAGAAAAGGAAAGAGAGAGGGGAGGGGTGGGTGGGGGGGGGGAAAGGAGAAAGGGGAGGGGTGTGGTGGGGAGGAGAGGAAAGGGAAGGGGGAGGGGTGTGGTGGGGGAAGGGAGGAGGGGGAAGGAGAGGGGTGTAGTGGGACAAGGGAAAGGGAAAGGAGAGGGGGTGTGGGTGGGGGAGGGAAAGGGGAAACGGAGAGGGGGTGGGGGGGGGGGGAAAGGGGAAAGGAGGGGGGGGTGTGGTGGGGGGAAGGAAAGGGAAAGGGAGAGGGGTGTGGGGGGGGAAGGAAAGGGAAAGGAGAGGGGTGTGTGGTGGGGGGACAAGGAAAGGGAAAGGAGAGGGGTGGGTGGGGGGGGGAAGGGAAAGGAGAGGGGTGTGGTGGGGGACAAGGAATGGGAAAGGAGAGGGGTGTGGTGGGGGGGAAGGTAGGGGGAAGGAGGGGGGGGGGTGGGGGGGGGATAAGGGGGGGGGAAAGGGAGGGGGTGGGGTGGGGGAAGGGGAAAGGAGGGGGGAGGGGGGGGGGGGAAAGGGAGGGGGGGGGGGGAAAGGGGGAGAGAGGGGGGGTGTGGTGGGGAAAGGAAAGAGGAAAGGAGAGGGGGGGTGGGGAGGAAGGAAAGGGAAAGGAGAGGGGTGTGGGGGGGAAGGGAGAAGGAAAGGAAAAAGAGAGGGGTGTGGGGGGGAAGGAAAGGGAAAGGAGAGGGGTGTGGTGGGGGGAAAGGGAAAGGGAAAGGGAGGGGTGTGGGGGAGAAGGGAAAGGAAAGGAGAGGGGGGTGTGGGGGACAAGGAAAGGGAAAGGAGAGGGGTGTGGTTGGCGGGGAAAGGGAAAGGAAAGGGGGGGGGTGTGGTTGGAAGGGAAAGGGGAAAGGAGAGGGGTGTGGTGGGGGAAGAAAGAAAGGGAAAGGAGAGGGGGGTGGTTGGGGAGGGGAAGGGAGGAAAAGGAGGGAGGGGGGTGGTGGGGGGGGGGGGGGAAAGAGAGGGGGGGGTGGGGAAAGGAAAGGGAAAGGGGAAAGGAGGGGTGGGGGGGGAAGGGAAGTGAAAGGAGAGGGGTGGTGGGGGACAAGGAAAGGGAAAGGGAGGGGGGGGTGTGGGGGGGAGGGAAAGGAGAGGGGGGGGTGTGGTGGGGAGGGAAAGGGAAAGGAGGGGGGTGTGGTGGGGGGAAGGGAGGGGAAGGAGAGGGTGGGGGGGGGGGGAGGAAGGGGGGAAAGGAGAGGGAAAAGGGGGGGGGACAAGGAAAGGGAAAGGAGGGGGGGGGGGGTGGGGGGAAGGAAAGGGGGAAGGAGGAGGGGGGGTGGGGGGGAAAGGGAAAGGGAGAGGTGGGGTGGTGAAGGAAAGGGGGAAAGGAGAGGGGGGGGGGGGGGGGGAAGGGGGAAGGAGAGGGGAGTGGGGGGGGAAGGAAAGGAAAGGAGGAGGGGTGGTGGGGGGAAGGGAAAGGGAAAGGAAGGAGAGGGGGTGGTGGGAAGGAGGAAAGGGAAAGGAGAGGGGTGTGGGGGGGGAAGGAAAGGGAAAGGAGAGGGTGTGGGGGGGGAAGGAAAGGGAAAGGAAGGGGGTGTGGGGGGAAGGGAAAGGGAAAGGAGAGGGGGGTGGTGGAGGGGAAAAAAGAAGAAAGGGGGGGGGTGGAGGAGAAGGAAAGGGAAAGGAGGGGGGTGTGGTGGAGAGGGGAAAGGGAAAGGAGAGGGGTGTGGTGGTGGGAGAAAAAGGAAAGGAAAGGGGGGTGGAGGGGGGGAAAAGGAAAGGAGAAGGGGTGTGGAAGAAGGGGAAGGGGAAAGGAAGGGGAAAGAGGGGGGGGTGGGGGGGAAGGGGAAAGAAAGGGAGAGGGGTGTGGGGGGGAGAATGAAAGGGAAAAGGGGAGGAGGGGGGTGGTGGGGGGGGAAGGAAAGGGAAAGGAGAGGGGGGTGGTGGGGGAAGGGGGGAGGGGAGGAGAGGGGTGTGGTGGGGGGGAAAGGGAAAGGAGGGGGGGGTGGAAGGGGAAAAAAAAGGGAAAGGAGGGGGGAGGGTGGGGGGAAAGGGGGGAGGAAAGGGAAGGGGAAAGGGGGGGGGGGGGGGGGGGAGGAAAAAAAGAAAGGGGGGGGGGGTGGGGGGAAGGGAAAAGGGAAAAGGGGAGAGGGGGGTGGGAAAGGAAAGGAAGGGGAAAGGAGAGGGAAAAGGGGGGGGGGGAGGAAAAGGGAAAGGAGAGGGGGGTGTGTGGGGGGGGAAGGAAAGGGAAAAGGAGAGGGGGTGGGGGGGAAGGAAGGAAAGGGGGGGGGAGGGGGTGTGGTTGGGGAGGGAAAGGGAAAAAGGAAAGAGGGGGGGTGGGGGGGGGGGGGGAAAGGGAGAGGGAGAGGGGTGGGGGGGGAAAAGGAAAAAAGGGGAAAGGAGAGGGGGGGGTGGGGGGGGAGGGAAAAGGAAGGGAAAGGAGAGGGGTGTGGTGGGGGAAGGGGGGGGGAAAGGAGAGGGGAAGTGGGGGGGGAAAGAAAAGGGAAGGGAGGGGGGGGGGGGGGGGGGGGGGAAAGGGGGGGAGAGGGGGGGGGGGGGGGGAAAGGGGAAAGAGAAAAGGAGAGGGGAGGGGGGGGGGGGGGGGAAAGGGGGAGAAGAAAGGGTGGGGTGGGAGAAGGAAAGGGAAAGGAGAGGGGGTGTGGTGGGGAGAAAGGAAAGGAAAGGAGAGGGGGGGTGGGAAAGGG
>JADBJO010019696.1:0-10000 GCA_016801955.1 Conus betulinus | reverse complement strand
AATATAGCTGTAATGCTGTGCTGCAGTTTGTCTTTATTTGGAGTTGATCCGATTCCCACCAACAATAGCTAAATGACCTACTTTCTTCTTTCTTTCTTACTCCTTCTCTCTCTTTGTCTGTTTTCTTCTTTCTTTCGTTTTTTTTTTCTTTTTTTAGTTCCTCTTCCTCCTCCCTTTCTCATCATCTCCTTCTTCATCTTCTTGTTCTTGTTAGCGTCTTCATATTGTTCTTCTTGCTTTTTTCTTATATGTGTGTGTGGGTGTGTGTGTGGGGTCGTGTGTGTGTGTGTGTTGTGTGCGTGTGTGTGTGTGTGTGTGTGTGTTGTGTGTGTGTGTGTGTGTGTGTGTGTGTGTGTGGTTGTGTGTGGGTGTGTGTGTGTGTGTGTGTGGCGTGTATGTGTGTGTGTGTGTGTGGGCGTTTGTGTGTGTGTGTTGTGTGTGTGTATGTGTGTGTGTGTGTCTATGTGACGCGCGCGCGCGCGTGGGCGTTATGTGTGTGGTGTGTGTGGTGTGGTGTGTGTGTGTGTGTGTGTGTGTGTGTGTGTGTGTGTGTGTGTGTGTGTGTGTGTTGTGTGTGTGTGTGTGTGTGTGTGTGCGCGCGCGCGCGCGTGTGTGTGTGTGTGTGTGTGTGTGTGAGTGCGTGCGTGTGTGGCGTGCGTGCGTGCGTATGCGTGTGCGTGCGTGCGTGCAGTGCGTGCGTGCGTGCGTGTGTGTGGTGTGTGTGTGGTGTGTGTGGTGTGTGTCTGTGTGTGTGTGTGTGTGGGCGCGCGCGCATGTGTGTGTCGCGTATAAAAAATATACTTATTACATTGTTGAAAGAAAAAATGTTTTAACAAACCAGTTCTTTGATGACGCCTTTTGTTCCGTTCCTTTGTCTTTCATTCTTCCTTCCTTCCTTTCTTTCTTTCTGAAGTGCTTCTCATTTTCTGTTCCTTTCAAATACTTCCTGTCCATCCTTCTTTCCTGTTCTCTTCTTTCCTTGTTTCTTGCAGCATCATTAATTGATTCGACTAGTCTTCCGTAATAATCGTCCATAAAATTTCCTTTACATGATTTTTTTTTCCAAATGAGTTCCATCCTCGCTCAAAAGAATTGACACAGAATAATTGATTGATTCGACTCGTCTTCAATGTTAATGTCTGTATATGCATTCTTTTACCTTTCCTTTTTAGAATCAGGGGCTCACTGGTAACAAAAAAGAAACGAAACTGTTATTAAAGGACATTGGGAAGATCAGAGATCTCCGCCCAAGGTTAACGAATTCTGAATCCTACATTTGATCCGGGTTCTCACCACGGATACTCACCGAAATTTACCGAAATCTTTGGTCTCGTTTCGTATTCTTCGTGGTTTTGTTAAAATCCGTTCACTAGTATTTGTGTGATCTTGCTGAATAAAAAAAGAAAAGAAAAAGAGCAGGCACCGATAAAAAGAAACATGGTAATGGTTACTGGCTTTGTTGATAACAATCAAGATAATTCTAAGACCGATTTTTTTGTCCTTTAGATCACTGAGATATGTTCATCTTTGCGCTCACCTCCCCCCCCCCCCCCCCACACACACACCACACACTTCTGTACTTATCTTTTTACCCTTCCACATAATGTCCAAATGTTTTTAGCGTCCCAAATGTCCCCTTCCTCTTCTACGCATCCCCTCCCTAACCTACTTTTGTTTTTAATTAAAAAAAAAATGCTAACACTGTGGAAATCATCTGAAATACATGTCTATATGTGGAACGGGACTTCAAAAAAGAAGTCTTTCCTTCCCATCTGAATATGTTGTTATTGTCGTTGTTATTGACACTATAAAAAGAACCACACGGTGTTTTTTTTGCGTCATCCAGTCAAAACAACAAAATGCAGCAAACGTTTCAACGAAACCAAAACAGGAGACAGACCCAAACCAAGAACCAATAAGGAAAAAGAAGCCGGGGGGGGGGGGGGGGGGGGGGGGGGGGGGGGTCCTTGTGAAAATTCAGGATTTGGTTTTTTATTTGTCTGGAGAAACATGAGACAAGCGGGGTAGATCTCTGATGTATCTCCAGAGCTTCTGACAATGGCAGTTAACATTGAGACCAGCGGATCAAACAGAGAAATGTCCAGTATACCTTTTCGGCTTATTTACTACTTTGTACAGAAACAAAGGCAGCTATACCGTAGGGCTGGTTTATTTTTGTGGTCGTTGTTTTGTTGGCATTTTCTTCTCTTTTTCTTTTTTTTCTTGTGAATTTCTTCAGCTCTCATGTAAATTCATGTATGTAGGGTCTTTGCGGTCGGCTGGGGCTATAAAGAACATGACTCTAAAGTTGTTCCCCCCCCCCCCCCCCCCCCCCCCCCCCTCCCACATCTTTCTGCTTCCTTGCTCTTTTTCTGTCTTCCTCCTTCATCTCCATTCGCTCTGGCAGTAATCTTGCGTGCGCGCGTGTGTGTGTGCGTGCGTGCGTGCGTGCGTGAGTGCGTTGCGTGTATGCGTGCGTGCGTACGCGCGTGTATATATATAGTATATAATATATATATATTATATATATATATGTGTGGTGTGGTGTGTGTGGGTGTGTGTGGTGTGTGTGTGTTGTGTGTGTGGTGTGTGCGTGAGGGTGTGTGTGTATGTGCGTGCGTGCGTGTGTATGTGCGCGCGCGCGTATGTTTGTGTGTGTGTGGTGTGTTGGTGTGTGTGTGTGTGTGTGTGTGTGTGTGTGTGGGTGTGTGTGTGTGTGGTGTGTGTGTGTGTGTGTGTGAGCAATCGGCGCGTGCCTAAGTTGTGTGTGTGTGTGTGTGTTGTGTGTGTGTGTGTGGTGTGTGTGTGTGTGGTGTGTGTGAGCGATCGCGCGTGCCTAGGCGTGTTGTGTGTGTGTGTGTGTGTGTGTGTGTGTGTGTGTGTGTGTGTGTGTGTGTGTGTGTGTGTGTGTGTGTGTGTTTGTGTTGGTGTGGTGTGTGGAATGTGTATGGCATGTCTGTCTGTGTGCCTGCCTGTCTGGGTGTTTGTGTCCCATGAGGGCTGATGATGTGATGCTATTTTAAGACATCTCTCTTTCAAAAAAGTGCACACATGATCATGGGTCAGTATGACAAGGCAAGGCTTGAAACGTCAACAAAATACAGTGCAAAACAACATCAGCTTTTTTTCTCTCTATGATTGTAACTGGATTCTGAAATATGGTTGTTTGAAAATAGATCTTTCTTACAAAACGAAGGCTTTCTGACTAAGAAGTTGGAGGGAAAACTTATTTTTAAGGCAGCATGTCAAACACAACACAACAACAACAACAACAACAACAGAACATCCCTGAAATAGATATTTTCTTGCTGCTCAGGGCTGCAGGTCAGGGAGAGGGAGGGGGGAGGGAGGGGGTTCTAGGGTGCCCTTGACATCACCCCCTGTCCCTCGCCTTATCGCCCACCCCTAGCTGATTGCTGTCATGCCACGTTATCTCGTTTTCCCCACGGGAAAGATCTCCAAACCCCTTTGGGTCCCCTTCCCTCTTCCTCTCGTAACTCATACGGAGGAGGAGGGACAGCCTCCACCCCCACTCCTCTTCCGCTGTTAACAGATGTTTGGGAAAGTCTCTGCCCTCTTTATTGTTCTGCTGCTGATGGAATCTTGTGCACAGGAAAGTTAAGCACAGACAGGCATGTGGGAAGAGAGTTCATAGTTCTGCTGCTGCACAGGAAAGTTCAAAGCGCACAGACAGGCATGTGGGAAGAGGGTTCATAGTTCTGCTGCAGCACATACCTGGAAACTCATGTCTCGTCTCCGTCCGCCATTAGTTCGCCACTGTCATCCTTCACAACTGATCTAAAAACATTCCTTTACAAGTATCTTTTTTCTTTGTGCTTCCCATCCCCGTCCCAACCCCCCTCCAGCCTCGCCCACTCTCTCTCTCTCTCTCTCTCTCCTCTCTCTCTCTCTGTACATGCATGCGTGGCGTGCGCGCGCGCACGGCGTGCGTGTGTGTTTGTGTGCGCGTGCGTGCGTGCTGTGTTGTGTTGTGTGGTGTGCGAGCATGCGTGTGTGCGTGCCATGCGTGCGTGCGTGCGTGTGCGTATGTGTGTGAAAAGAGAAATGTGTACATGTTACGCTCATTATCATAAAATGCTGATTTGGAAAGCTCTTTCAATGTTCTCTTATATCTACCATTATTGAATTCTCCAACCTGCAGTATACACCTACAAAAAAATTTTTTTTTTTTAGATCGGTTTTTTTCTCTTCACCTGTACAAAAGTTCAGGCAAAAGCAGCCTAGTTGTCTTGGTAATGGCAATGGAGAATATGAGAAACATCTTGATTTGTTTTCCTCTTTTGTCTTTTTTTGTGTTGTGAGTGGAGAAAGAAGGAACTGGAATCTCTGGTGTCTTTCGAAAATACTTGAATATGGTAGTTGACATTTTTCAGTCCAGTCGGTCTCAAAGGAGAGGTAGTGAGGTAAGGAGGGAAATGATGGCAAATCTGTTCGGCTCATTTACCTTTCTTTTGTCTTCTTTTCATTTTTTTTTTATCTTCTTTTCTATCTCTCTCTCTCCCCCCACCCCCACCCAACCCAACCCCCCCCCCCCCACAACCCCCCCCCCCACACCCCCCACCCCCCCCCCCCCCCCCCCCACCCCCCCCCCCTTTTTTTTTTTTTTTCTTCTTTTCATAGCATGAAACGATTGATCCGATTTATCTCAGGTGTACGACAATCCAACAATTAAACAAAAAAAGCTACACGTGTGGTGTTGTTTTTTTCCATGATTAATTTAGCTATTTGTTATTATATCAATATTATTATTATCAAACATTATCATTTATTATTGAATATCCACTCAGAGATGAACTTTGCTTCAAAGATTCAGAATTTAGGCCTCTGGCTTCGTAAGGAAAAAAATGGGAGGGAAGACCCCTGACATCGGAAATTATTTGAATCTGGCCCTGAAAAAACGTGAGGAGGCATGGGGGGGAATCTCTGATGGATTTCCAGACCTGACAGACCAATGACGCCCTGATATTCAAGACTGACAGGTAATAAAAGAGAGAGAAAAGCGGAGAAAGAGTCGATTAATCTCAACTTGTTGGTTGGCTTTTTTGTGAAAAAGTATAGCCAGCAAGGGTGTACGTGCGGTGTCGAAATGTTTCTTTAAATGTTTCTTAATTAATTTTTTATTCATTCATCCCTAAATGTCGAGAAAAATTGTATCTAAATTTCCTTCACTTTATTCGTCTGTCTCCATCCTTATTTTCATCGGTGTGCGTCTTCGTTAGCGTGCGTGCGTGGCCGTGGTTTGAGTGCGTGAGTGCGTGCGTCGCGTGCGTGCGTGCGTGAGTGACGTGCGTGCCGTGAGTGCTGTGTGTGTGGTGTGTGGGGTTGTTGGTGTGTGTGTGTGTGTGTCGTCCTGTGTGGTATGTGTGTGGTGTGGTGTGTGTGATCTGTTTGTAGTTATTCTTAGCGTTTTAACAAATCTTTATCTTCGGCCCCCACTCACCCGGCATGTTCCACTTTAATCCATTCTAATTACAGTGATCATTTTCTTTCTGTCTTTCTGTTTCTGCGTCCTCCTTCAGTTCTCCTCTTCTCCTCTATCCTCTCTCTCTGCTCCTATCTTCTCTCTCTCTCTCTGCTTCTCTCTTTCTCCTCTCTTCTTCTCTCTCTCTCTAACTCTCCTCTCTCTCTCTCGATCTCTCTCTCTCTCTGTGTCTCAAACGCCAGGGGCTTCCTGTGATGGCAACCAGCAAGACGATACTTGTAGCTGCTCTGATAAATTTCAACCGCATTGCCTGTCGATGTTGCCCGCTGTGCCGTTCGAAGGTCTCCCATCATACTTTGTGAAGCGACTCCAGTGCTGCCCTACCAGGAGACGCACTGTGTCTTTTAAAATTGAGGGCAGCGGACAACAGCAGAGAGGGTGACATTTTCATTTGTGACAACATTTTTTCCTCCATACCCCACCACCAGCCTGCAAAAGGACACAACAGCAACGTGACACTCAAAAAGGACAATCAACATGGGGACAGTTGTGAGCGAACAAAACTGTGACAATCGGACACGATGAAGATTTCATCGTTGGATATTGTGCAATGGTCGGTTCAAGTGGTAATGAAGACTGTAGAGGAAGAATCCGTGACATGTTCTGAGAACATGAAAGGCAACCAGTTACTTCCACACAAAAACGAAAAAACAGGCGGACATGGGAACTGAAGGCGACCATGATTCAGATGAGTAGGCAGAGATGATTCCCCAAAAGCCATTTTCGCAGGTGGACGTCGACCGCAGGGATGCTCATTCTGACCTGCCCACATCCAGTGACATAATGGCATTTGCAGTAAAAAATAATCAGAAACGGTGCGACCAGCTTTCAACTATACTGCAAGCAGAGGACGTGAAAATGGCTTCTGGTGCACCAGAAGTGTTCAAGGACGGAATCACAGTGAGGTGGATAAGAGGCGTGATTAAGTTGCCGGGTACATTCAGATTGATATTCTTCGTGATGGTTTCTTCCATCGCGATCACGGTTGTTTACTTTTTGATAGTGAGGTATCTTGATGTCGTCTCTTTGAAGTATGGCTCTTGATAGTAGTACAAACCCAATTCCTACGAATAATACCGTGAGAATGGGTTGCAGCTTCATCTCCACAATAAATCATCATTCATCATTCATTTCAGTCATTTCAGTCTCCGTTCCTGCACGGATTAACTTGACTAGTGGATGTGATTACATAAATCTGTGTGGCCGCCTAGGATGTTATTCTTACGCATTAAGGTTAGGGAGGTCTGCCTCAGACCTTCGGGGGTGGTTTTGTGGCTGGGAAACGGAGAATAAAAGCCGTAGGAAATGAACCTTCTTTGTCCGGCCGGAAAAAAAAATGCAGCGGTAATAAGAGGGACAGGATGATCTCTCTGATTCTGCCAGAGAACACGGAAAGACGGGAGGTGAGATACGGAGGCAAGGGGGTAGAGCAGCGTCTGTTACTCCTTAATGTATTGGTTTTGTATTGTTGGTTGTTGTCTCTGTTGTTGTGTTGTTGTGTTGGGGTGTTGTTTGTTCTGTTGTATTTGGTTGGTGTTCTACTCTTGCTATTCTTCTGTCTTCTGCCGCGGTGTGTTTTTCTCTCGTGTTTTTCTTGTTTTATTCTTTGTCAATAGTGTCATCAGACTCTTTACGTCTTCATAAGTTCCCCCTCTCTTACTAGCTCTCTACTCTTATCTACTTTTACTCTTTTTTCTCTTTTCTCATCCTCATCCATCTTCGTCTTCTTCTTTACTTCTTTTCTTTTTCTCGTTGCCCTCTTCTTTCTTTCTTTGTCATTCAAGGAGGAAGAGAGAGAGGCGGAGAGAGAGAGAGAGTAGGTTAGTGTGTGTTGTGTGTGTGGTGGGGTGTGGTAGTGTGTGTGCGTGTGTGTAGTGTGTGGTGGCGTGTGTGTGTGTGTGTGTGTGTGGGTGTGTGTGGTGCTTATTGGTTTTTGTGTTGGTTTGATGAAAGGTCTGTGATTGCTGATCGTAGGTATGGCAAATGATTTTATAATATGCGTCGGATTCTATTGTAAAAGGCCACAACCTGAAAATTGCAAAAAGCACCAATCTTTGTCTGTCGACCGGGGTTCTTCAGAAGCTCGCTGTTAAAAGTTAGTATTATGCTACAGCGGAAATGAAACACCCCTCATGAAGTGGGTTAATAAAACCCTTTTTTAGGTCATCATATTGGCTGAGAACATAGGCAACTAGAAATATTATTTTCTTTATCTTATGGCCAAAGCAGCGTGTTTGGACCAGTTGCCTCTTCTCTCTCTCTTCGCTCCTCGCTCCTGTGAACAGTACCCCCGCGATCTCCTCACATTGCTCTCTTCTTTCTCTAAACGTTTGCCTTCCCTTACGTTCTATGTGTAACAGTTGTCTCTCCATCTGCCCCCCCTCTCTGCTTCTGTCTGTTCCGTCTGTCTGTTGTCTGTCTCTCTCTCTCTGTCTCTCTCTGTTTGTCTGGTCCTGTCCTGTCTGTCTGTCTGTCTGTCTGTCTGTCTGTCTCTAACATTGTCCTCTCTCTGTCTCTCCCCCCCTCCCCCAACGTTCCCAAACGTATCTCGATCAATAAGTGAGCAAAAGAGGGTTGGGAGAAACCGCGCATAACAAAAATTTTACATTTCATTACAATCGACGATTAGAATAAACATTTCGAACATTTGCTTTGTGACCAGTTTACAAACAGAAGATGATTCCTGTATAGTTCATGAACAGCGCTGATGACATTGATACTGAACTAACGAGCATGATGACATGAACCGCCCACTATCGAGAAGAAGAAATATTGCTAGCACTAAGAAGTCACAGACGAAAAATCCTGATGATCCAAATGTATTGATTAGGAGATGTTTTAAAATATTCACGGGGGATCGAGTTAATGATTCTCTTTGTTGTTGTTCTTTTGGTGTTGTTGTTGTTGTTGTCAAATCTTTAGAGTTTTGTCTCTGATGAGTGTAGAAGTTGTTTAATCTGTTCAATATTCTGGGGGTGCACATGTCCAGATACATGGACAAAAAGTATTGAACTATCTTAGTTTGAAAGGAGGGAATGTGGACGATCTTGATGATTGCAGAGTGGTTTTCACTGTGTGATACAAAGGGCAAACTTTCTTTTAGTTCATTTACATATTAGCTCTAATCAGAAAAAAAAGTTTTTTCGTCATACCCGTGAGCTTTTATGTTACTTGAATTGAACTTGACAAACTTTTGATCTCGCAGAAAAAAGAAAAACACATACCCCAGTCAATAATAATAATAATAATAAACGATATCAAAGAAAAAAAAACGTTTTCAATGCATTCTGCATTCATAGCATGTGCAGTAAAGCGAGGGACAGAATTCGTTCCGTTCAGGCGCCAAATTGACACTGTACAAACAATATCCCTGAAGCAGAACAAGTATTGATTGCATTATTCATTTATAATAAAGGGTAGAAGGGATCAAAATATGAGAGACATAGTAAACATTCGCGACTGACGGTTTCAGTAATACGTGTGTGTGTGTGTGTGTGTGGTTGTGTGTTGTGTGTGGCCTGTGTTGTGTGTGGTGTGTGTGTGGGTGTGTGTGTGTGTGTGTGTGTGTGTGTGTGTGTGTGGTTGGCGGCCTCGAGAATTGCTACAAAGTTGTCATACACTACCCACACCATGGGCTGAAAGTCAAGCTGTTTTCAAAAGGCATAGCACTGCACGGAGAGGTCTGGAAAGTCTTGTTTTGATAAGTCACCTCACGATAGAAGACGCTTTGCGCTATTCCCTGGAGCTGATTTATGCCCAGCTGATTATGCCGAACAGTCTTTCCCCCTCCAACCTGTTTGATCCTCCCTTCTCCATCATCGATTCCACCAGGAGCCAGAGAAGATAGAGAGGTGAGAGAGAGAGACGAGAAGAGAGGAGAGAGAGAGAGAGAGAGTGTGTGTGTGTGAGAAAGAGAGAGAGAGAGAGAGAGAGAGAGAGAGAGAAGCTGGATGGTGTGTGTGTGTGTTGTGTGGGTGTGTGGTGGTGTGTGAGGGGGGAGTGGGTGAGATAGGTCATGGGAGTGATACGGGAGAAGAGAGCGAGGAGCTAGAGAGATGTTTTTAGTCAAAAAGGCCCAAGCCCATGTGAAGAGGAACTTTATAACTAGACCAAAGGCTTTGTTTTCTCATGCACTTGGTGCCACAGGAGAAATACCCACGCCCTGGCACCTGGCGCGCCGCCTTTTTAAGAGACTTATACCAGCAGAGAGAGAGAGAGAGAGGGAGCGAGAGAGAGCGAAGAGAGGGAGGAAGAGAGAGAGAGAGGAGAGAGGAGAGACAGAGCGAGAGAGAGAGAGAGCGCCAGACACAGACACAGCAGGAACACACATCACCCACACACCCACACAACACACACACACCCAACACCACAAACCACACACACACACACACACACACACACGCACGCGCGCGCGCGCGCACAACACACACACACACACACACACACACACCACATACATACACCCGCGCACGCGCAGTTTAAGTTTTTGCTTTGTCT
>JADBJO010019695.1:66622-67707 GCA_016801955.1 Conus betulinus | reverse complement strand
GACGAGGGACTCCTTACTTCCATTAACATCAGACAGATGACGAGGACTCTTTACCTTCTGATGAGGACTCCTTACTTCCATTAACATCAGACAGATGACGAGGACTCCTTACTTCCATTAACATCAGACAGATGACGAGGACTCCTTACTTCCATTAACATCAGACAGATGACGAGGACTCCTTACTTCCATTAACATCAGACAGATGATGAGGACTCCTTACTTCCATTAACATCAGACAGATGACGAGGACTCTTTACTTCTGATGAGGACTCCTTACTTCCATTAACATCAGACAGATGACGAGGACTCCTTACTTCCATTAACATCAGACAGATGACGAGGACTCCTTAGTTCCATTAACATCAGACAGATGACGAGGACTCCTTACTTCCATTAACATCAGACAGATGATGAGGACTCCTTACTTCCATTAACATCAGACAGATGACGAGGACTCTCTTACTTCTGATGAGGACTCCTTACTTCCATTAACATCAGACAGATGACGAGGACTCCTTACTTCCATTAACATCAGACAGATGACGAGGACTCCTTACTTCCATTAACATCAGACAGATGATGAGGGACTCCTTACTTCCATTAACATCAGACAGATGAGGACTCCTTACTTCTGATGAGGACTCCTTACTTCCAATTAAACATCAGACAATGACAGATGAATGATGAGGACTCCTTACTTCCATTAACATCAGACAGATGACGAGGACTCCTTACTTCTGATGAGGACTCCTTACTTCCATTAACATCAGACAGATGACGAGGACTCCTTACTTCCATTAACATCAGACAGATGACGAGGACTCTTTACTTCTGATGAGGACTCCTTACTTCCATTAACATCAGACAGATGACGAGGACTCTTTACTTCTGATGAGGACTCCTTACTTCCATTAACATCAGACAGATGACGAGGACTCCTTACTTCCATTAACATCCGACAGATGACGAGGACTCCTTACTTCCATTAACATCCGACAGATGACGAGGACTCCTTACTTCCATTAACATCAGACAGATGACGAGGACTCCTTACTTCCATTAACATCAGACAGATGATGAGG
>JADBJO010019695.1:46622-59122 GCA_016801955.1 Conus betulinus | reverse complement strand
CTATAAGTGAACTGTTCGGTCCGTTATTTTAGTTGTTACCTTGGGACAGGTTAGGTTTAGAGAGTAATACCTGAAAGGAAAACCCTGAGTGGAGAGCTGCAGTGGTTCTATTAAGTTGATCCATCTTTTAGAAAAGTCCTGTTAAGCAAACGTGAATATACAATGTTCTGTGTCAGCACTCTAGGGTCTTCTAAACCCCAAGAGGTGGAATATGACTTAATGTGCGTGCCCGATTTTTTAAATGTATGAATTCACGTGCGGGGCCTTATCTTAAAGTCCCATCCGAAGTACAGGTAGGGGACTGAAGAATGCACAGGATGAGGGAAAAAAATCAGCCAGCCTGTGTGTCTTGAGTAGAACGGATCTCTGTACTTTAGAACAACAGTCTGGCGTCTTAACCGCTAGGCCAATCTAGCTTCATCAGGTGTGTCGGATACTGAACTGTTGCCATCATGTGAGATGTGTTTTCATTTTCTAAGGCAGGGCAGACTCCTGAGAGAAGAGCACAGGAGAAGCAGGGAGTGAGGACAACAGGGTCCCAGAGTGTCAGGGAACACTTTACTAGTCTTCAAAATCTGCTTCTGAAACTGCCACAGGAAAGAGACCCTACCCCCACCCACCCCCCTTCATACAAGCTTGGGACTTCCATATAGGAAACCTCTGAACTCGCTTGACGAAAATGGTGAAGAAAAAAGAAAACCTGTTGTGGCGCAGAAGCGTGTGGCATTGATAGTTGGCTGAGCAACAAAGCACCCCATTAGAAAAATTTCAGAGGTCATCAGAGTGAAAAGTTAGTGGAAAAAGGAAAAATGTTGCTGGGCGATAAAGATACATTGACATGTTTGATCTCAAACTGCCATGGTACCAGCTTACTAAGTTAGTGGAGAAAGTAAAATGTTGCCGAGCGATAAGATACACTGACGTGTGTTTATCTCAAAATGCCACGGTACCAGCTTACTAAGTTAGTGGAGAAAGTAAAATGTTGCCAACCGATAAAGATACATTGACGTATTTTATCTTTATGCCATGGTATCACTTTACGTTTATTCATGTATAGGCCATTGCCCCTCATGAAGGGGTACATAACTTCTATACACAAATGCATAATTGACAACATATTTAGTATCTAATCAAGAAACCAGAACAGAGCGCAACTTGAATGCTTTATAAAGATAAATGGACAGTTGTTTCACAGTTTGTTTATGCTCTGTTGCCATAAGCAATGCAAGTCTAAATTTATTTTGGATCTGCATAAAATTTACTAGGTATATACTGAGTTCTTAAGTCACTCAAAACAGGACAACATAAGACAAAATGAACATCATCTTCTTTTTCGTTTTTGCAAAGCGGACATTTTAAGTCAGCATTACTGTGTATTTTTTGTAACGTAGACGATGTTGCGCTATTTCAGAAATGCCAAATCGAAACCTCGTCAATACATATCTTAAATGTCTATCTAAATTCATCAGTAAATAGATTTTACCTCAGGCACCTTGCAAAACGTTCTGTAAACACAAAAACTTTCACTATCACTAATATGAGAGTCCCACTCTTGCCATCGACATAAAATTAACCGTTCTCTCTGAAAACTTGCAGAAATCTGTCTATCCCCTCAACACCTTGGTTAAGCCATACATATCCAAAACCAAACATATATAGTTCACGTATATCTAAATCATACAACATTTTGTAAGCTTTGAGGTAGCCTAGATTCCTCCATTCTTGTCAATTTTAACCAAACTTTACACATTTTACAGCTGAGTTAATATATATAGGGTATCTGTTTGTGTGTGTGTGTGTGTGTGTGTGTGTGTGTGTGTGTGTGTGTGTGTGTGTGTGTGTGTGTGAGAGAGAGAGAGAGAGAGAGAGAGAGAGAGAGTTCAATATACATTTTTTGTTTCTTTCTCGTGTGTTTCTTTCAGGTATTCTTTGGAAAGGCCACAATCGTGGTGAGTAAAGAGGACACCAATCGTTGTTGATTGTGGTGGTGGTGGGAAAGGGGGTAGCGGTGACTGAAGAAAGAAGAGGAGGAGGAGGAGAGAGGAGGGAGGAAGAAGAAGGTAGTCATCTATGTCGCTAATGTAGAAGAGAGTGGCATATCATTCACTTTTATTTATGTGGCAGGAAAAGTATGCCAATCATTCATGCAGCAGGGAAGAATGTCACTCACGTTGATTATGTGGAAGGGAATAGTTAGGTTATCCATTTTAATTATCAGCAGAAAAAGTCTGTTATTCATGTTGATTGTATCGCAGAGATGAGTATGTCATCCATGTTGACTATGTGGCGGGGAAAAGCACGCCGTCTGTGTTCTTTGTGTGGAACCTTGTGGATCATCTTTAGACAGAAAAAACGTCACCCACGCTCATCAAACGGCAGCGGAAACTTAAGGCATCCAAGGGCATAGCATAACAGGACACATGAATGACTTCAAGTGCAGGTACACCTCCACTGACGGAGAGAAACGGCGCGAGAACAGCAGGACATAGCACGCAGAGAAACTATCATGAAATGGTGTACACGATCGGGAAACAACCGATTGTTTTTCTTTTGAACTGGTTTCCGCTACAGTGACGGTCCTGTCCAACAGAGCGAATTCCGCTACAAACCATTACCCTCCCTTTACTGAACAACAACATGGTGCTCAACCCAAAGTTTTCTCTTGAACTTGTTTTTGCGCACATCACAATAGTTAGGCTAGAGCGAGACAATTCAAATTTCCAGTCGTTGCGAAGCTGTTCTCAAAAACAATTTGGTTTGGCAGTTAGTTGCCTGTGCATTTCTGGGTTTGAAACGGGTCTTTGCGAAACCATCTGGGTTTGTTGTTGTTGCTGTTGTTGTTGTTGTTGTTGCTGTTGTTGTTGTTGTTGTTGTTGTTGCTGTTTATCATAAATGCTTGTGGTAACAATGCGAGTGGCCTTGCACTCTAGTGATGTGCTCTACCCGGGGTGAGCACACAGAAATCTGTTGTGGGGGTGATATCCAGCAGTTTCACTAGCATACGCTTTTGTACAGGAGATTGATGATCAACTCAGCCACACTTATATAAAACGTGTGCGACCTGTGACAGAACCCAGAGGATCTGTGGACCACCGACGACAAGGGTGGATACATGAGATACCTGTGCTTTGGCTACAACAGCGACAACGGGCAAGTGTCCTTCTCCATTAGGACAAGAGGGACGGATGTACCCAAGTCCTCACTTTCCGGCCGATCATTTACGGAGACGCTGAACTCGTCATCACGGTAAGCTGTAGACTGGGGTTCTTCACCCGCCCTCAGCACAAAAAGGCAGGGCTACGCAGAGAAATTTAGCGCCCAACTTCTCTGGTATATCGACGAACAATTTCGCTGCGTTTCATTTTATTTTTGACATGCAACTCATCCTTTCATTGAAAGTAAATGCTTGTATTTCTCAGGTAAAACAAACACGCACGCGCATGCCAGCATCACCACACACACACACACACACACACACACACACACACACACACACACACAAACACACACACACACACACACACACACACACACACACACACACACACACACACAGATTTAAAGGGACAAAATGATAGTTTTTTACCACTATGTCCTCATAGGAAAAAAGAAGGAAAGAAACAAAATCATCTGATGAAATTTCAAATGAATAGAGAATGAGCAAAACACACACACACACACACACACACACACACACACACACACACACACACACACACACACACACACACACGCACACATTATATAAGCGATGATTTTTTTTTTGCACATCAAACCATTCTATGGGAGGAAAACTAAACCGATAAAGTGCAGATGAAGATAATGAAAACGAAAATACACAGAATGAAAAGAAATAAGAACACGAGGGAGTGAACCATGTGAGGAAGGAGGGGGAGGGGGAAGAGGGGACGAGGGGGGTTAAAAGGGAGGAAATTTATCTTAAAAGAGAATTACTGATGCTCAATGTATGCACTACTAATCAGATATCCATGTTGATGACATAACCTTCCACTGCCATCAACCTGTAACCCAGTCTCAATCAAAGTGCCACACATGTGGGTATTCGGATAGATACACAGACATGCATGGATGTATGCTGCGTAGATTTTGAAGGGCTAGTCGTCATTTTGAAAGTGATCAAAGGAAGATGCAATTAAGTAATCTACCATTCAAGATATAACTTCTCACATTGTTTTTTAAACTGAATGATTGGGATGGGGTACTTTTCAAAGTTGTTCGTTACCTGGTTTATAAGTTTCCACAAGAAAACATTTAAACCGAATTGATAAAGATAGTTCCTTGGTCTGAGGAACGCTTTTTTTTTCTTCATTATGTCTGTGGCTGGAAGCTTCCAACGTTAAGCAGCATTTCCCGTTATTGCATGAAGCAAGACCACTGTCTGCCTATAAAGCCTAGACATAAATGTTTTGGAGATCATTCGGTCTGATAGAATTCTCATTTCTAAACCACGACGATCGTGTGTGTCTGACTGGTGTCAATGACAGATTTTACAGACAGCCAAAAACAATGTTCCGACACTATAAGGAGTCAAGGACTGGTTTTGAAAGGCTGACCTCTTTTTCTTTGGTCCTGTAATGTTATATGATTTTTTTCCCGGTATGTTTGATTGACGGATTGATCTGTAAACATAGGATTGATCTGTAAACATAGTTTTATGGTAACTTGAGGACTCCCTTGTACCTGCTTATTCAACATATTGATGGCTTTCTGTCTCTGATGGTGAAAGATAACTGACATTGTTTAGCAGAAATAACGTTTACATCGATGTTTAATTAAGTTTACCCTAGCTCATGGGTTCCTACTTTTCTTGTATCCCAAGCCCACTTTCTTTTCTTAATTCCTGTGTTGATAATCTGTAGTGATTTTGTTTATTTTTCATTCTTTTTGTTTGTGACATAAACATGCATGCTATAAACAAAAATCTATTGGTCCAAATTACACCAGTACATCAACTACCTTGACAGGTGTTTCTAATCAGTGATACGCCATGCTTAGATGTCAATCACAGTCAATGTTGAATTACATAGAACCATCCAGAATAGTGATTCCTATTCAATGATCAATCACAGAATGGTGAACGCCACTGAACAGTTGACAGAATATTGATGAACCATGCAGAATAGTGATTCCTATTCAATGATCAATCACAGAATGGTGAACGCCACTGAACAGTTGACAGAATATTGATGAACCATGCAGAATAGTGATTCCTATTCAATGATCAATCACGGAATGGTGAACGCCACAGAATGGGCGCTCCAGCTGTACCAGCAGCTACTGAATGTTGAGTCACACTGAATGATGACTCCCAGTGATTTGTTAGTCAATGAATAGCGACACCGAATTGTGACTCCTTGCAATAAATTAATCTCAGAATAGTGCACGACGATGAGCACTAAATCACACAGAAAACAAAATCCCATTGAATGGTCAACTACGATTAAAAGAGAGTCAACCTGATCTTGAATCGCAAAAGTCGATGTTTTAGCCCATATTTGTTTATCATATACTGTTGATGTGCCATCACCAATCTTAAGATGTTCTTTAATAGAAATCAACTTTAAACATCGCTTCTTCAAACACCCTCGTCCGTGGCTCATCTGGTGTCAAATTACTGACATACCTTACGAGTCAGATGTATAGTTTCTTCTGTGAATCAAAAATGCAAAGGGAGAGAACCGGTGTCTCGCCTGACTTTTCCACAGTTTGTCTCTGTTGGAATTCCATTCCCTTGAACGGTTCGCTAACCGCTTCCAGGAGAGAGAACTGTTCAGTTGGCTGAACCGCCCTCTCAGGTTACCATGTATGGCAGTGTATAGTTTCAGCTGTTCACAGAGGTCGTCATTCTGCCTGCTCGTAACCTTTGCCTGTGTGCAAACCACTGCGAGTGTGCTTCACACTTGACAACCCGATACTATTTGTATGGAGGTGGGGTAAAGAGACAGCCACCCATACTATTTGTATGGAGGTGGGGTAAACAGACAGACACCCATACTATTTGTATGGAGGTGGGGTAAACAGACAGCCACTCCGTGAACAGGAGGCAGACCCAGAGCCAATCATATCAACAGGAAGTGGTATATGCCTTTCATGTGCACATAGATACTCCAACAAAAAGCTGGAGATAGCCATCCTGCCTCCCTTTCACAAAGCCACTCGACCATCCAGGCGGCAAAACAGCAGATAACCTGATTAGTCAAGTATGTAAGCGTGTCCACCGCCCCTACCACTTTTACAGTGATAAAAAACCAACACAGTAGTGTCTGTGAAGCCCATGACGTCACTGGCTTCACATTCAGCCAGTATTGTTTCGATCTTTTCTTAAAATGTCATTTTTCAAAACAGTTTTACATGCACTTAACCTGAAATACAGTTACATATATCACGTTACTTACACTACAAACAACTAACTCTCTGTCTGTCTGTCTGTCTGTGTCTCTTTCTCTCTCTCTCTCTCTCTCTCTCTCTCTCTCTCTCTCTCTCTCTTCTCTCTCTCTCTCTCTCTCTTGTGTACTTGTCTTACGTGGCCAGACTTCAAAGATGTTTTCTTGCGTGATCCTTTTTTACAGCCATCAATGGCACTGGATTCTGAAACGGTTTTTTTTCTGCGTATTTTCCAGGCGAACGCACGTATGTTGTCACGCCACCGAAGCGTCGGGTTCCCCAACACTCTGTGCTCTGGCCAACATGACAGGGCGTTCAACCGATCCTTCATGGGCCTGAAGACTGTCCAGCAAAGAATCCTGTACGCCCTTCTGGATCAGAACGTGCAGCAACCCAAGTCTGAGTAAGTGGGATAAACGAGATACCTGTGGCGGACAGAATACAGTGTATAGATAACTCTATGACCGGTGATAGGCACTGTACTACTGCGTAAAGCTTCTCTTGTGACAGGCCATAATGTAGACCTATCCTTGTGACTGTCGAAGAGCAGGTCCACAAAGAATAGCTACCCTTGCAACAGTCGAAGGACAGAACACAATGCGTAGGTGCATTGTAACAAATGAAGGACAGACCACAATGAAGACATATCCTTTGGCAAAAGACAGACCACAATGCAGACCCATCCTTTGGCAAAGGACAGACCACAATGTAGACCTATCCTTTGGCAAGGAACAGGCAACAACATGTAGACCTATCCTTTGGCAAAGAACAGACCACAATATAGACCTATCCTTCGGCAAGGAACAACCACAATGTAGACCTATCCTTTGGCAAAGATCAGACCACAATGTAGACCTATCCTTTGGCAAAGGACATACCGCTATGTAGACCTATCCTTTGGCAAAGATCAGACCACAATGTAGACCTATCCTTGGCAAAGGACAGACCGCAAAGTAGACCTATCCTTTGGCAAAGGACATACCGCTATGTAGACCTATCCTTTGGCAAAGGACAGACCACAATGTAGACCTATCCTTTGGCAAAGGACAGACCACAATGTAGACCTATCCTTTGGCAAAGGACAGACCACAATATAGACCTATCCTTTGGCAAAGGACAGACCACAATGTAGACCTATCCTTTGGCAAAGGACAGACCACAATGTAGACCTATCCTTTGGCAAATAAACAGACCACAATGTGACCTATCCCTTTGGCAAAGAACAGACCACAATGTGACCTATCCTTTGGCAAAGAACAGACCACAATGTAGACCTATCCTTTGGCAAAGAACAGACCACAATGTGACCTATCCTTTGGCAAAGGACAGACCACAATGTAGACCTTTCCTTTGGCAAAGAACGGACCACAATGCAGACCTATCCTTTGGCAAAGGACAGACCACACTGTAGACCCATCCTTGTGACTGACGAAGAACAGGTCCACAAAGTAAAGCTGCCCTTGCAACAATTGAAGGACAGAACACAATGCGTAGGTACATCGTAACAGTTGTAGGACAGACCAGAACGTATCGCTCAAAACAACCAGTACCCCAGCACTTTCTGTTCGGGCGGATTTGACACAGCAGTTAAGAAGCTTTAATTGGCCAGCGAAAACACTATACGCCCTTCTTGATCACAAGAACCCGACTCTGAGCGAGTTTGCTAAACTAGTCGCATAAGGAGGACAGACTACAGCGTAACGCTACCCATGTGGAAAATAGAATATAAGGTATAATGTATGCAACTTTGTGACCAATGAAGGACAGACCACAATTTATAGCCGTCTTGTGACAGATCAAAGACCACAGTGTACAGGCTGAGATTATAAAGTACATGAGATTACAAAGCACAACTAATATTGCAGTAGGTGATGAACAGTGTAGGCTGCAAAGTATTGCGAACATTGTAACAGGCATTGGACGGAGAGTTGCACAGAACATAGCTAATATAATGACAGAGGTTGGAGAGATGTGCGTACAGAGCATAGTTCGCACTGCAGGAGGTGGCGGACAGGGAAGTGTCAGGGGTATCACCAATTCACAGTAAGCAGAGAGGTTTGGAAAATAGGTGGTGGGCAAAGAGATATACTGAGTATAGCTGACCTTATGAAAGGTGGGTGTACAGAGAGGTGTATAGGGTGTAGATAATATTGTGGCAGGTGCCGGACAAAGAGATATACTGAATGTAGCTGACCTCACGGGACATGTGATGGACAGAGAGAAAAAATCAAACAGATATCTAACGTTACGAAAGTTGATGCACAGGCAGATGTTTACAGCAAAGTAAACATTGTGACAGGCGATGAACAGAGAGATGTAGAGTCTGAATAGATAGATAGTGAATAGAAAACTGTAGAGAATGTAGCTATCATTGTGAGTAGAGAGAGAGTGAGAGAGAGAGAGAGAGAGAGAGAGAGAGAGAGAGAGAGAGAGAGAGAGAGAGAGACAGACAGACAGACAGACAGAGACAGAGCTGAAAAGGACTTTAGGTATCTGTTGTATTGTTGGTCTAACCTGCGTAACGTTTGTTTATCAGCAGTGTTAAAACAGCGTTGCTGGTCTTGCTGTCGTTGTTGCTGTGGCCGCTTTTCTGTCCTTCATTCTGTCTCTGTTCCATCATGTATTGCATCGTTTGTTCCTTCCATCAGCGCACACTGTGTGTCGCCGCCGTGCAGGCCTTCCACAACCTGAACAAGAGAGGAGAAGAAGAAGGCTGCTGAGCGATGTGACATGACCTCTCCGTTTTACCTCGCCGACTGCATCAGAAACATAATCATGCTTTAACAGAAAGCAACGTTTGGACTGACGACGGAGAAAGCCATGGATATTCTTGAGGTTGATAGAACACCATTGAAAATCTGGAATGTAATCACACATACATGCATACATACATACTAGCATGCCTGCATACATACATACACACATATACATACATGCTTACATACATACATACATACATACATACAAACATACAAACATACATACATACATACATGCATGCATGCATGCATACATACATACATACATACATACATACATACATACATACACACACACACATGCAGACGGACATACACCTTTTTTTTTCTTTTCTTGGGTGAGATGAAGGGGGTGAGGGTGAAGGCACCATCCTTCTCCTTTCTTCCTGTATTCTTTACTAGCAGGGGCACCCGGCGTTGCCCGGGATATGAACATTCTTTGCGATACTCACGTGACGGCAAACAGGTATTAATTGCTTTGATTTACAATCAACTCCCCCCCTTACCCCCCCCCCCCCCCTTCCCACCCCCTCCCCCCACACAAATACACATTCTGTCTCTGTCTCTGTCTGTCTGTCTGTCTGTCTGTCTGTCTGTCTGTCTCTCTCTCTCTCTCTCTCTCTCTCTCTCTCTCTCTCTCTCTCTCTCTCTCTCTCTCTCTCTCCTTCTCTCTCATACATTCTATTGTTTTCACACACGCATGCCCCAAACCCACTGGATCAAGATGGATTCTGACAAAATTTTACCATGACTGGACATACGCATACGGAATTTTATCAATAACGGTGTAAATTTAGAAAATGACGGTTTTTAACGGTCAATGTTAGTTTTGGTTCGGCGTGCTTGTAGGAAAAAGGCTGCTTTTAGCCACGCAATGTTCTTTGCAGCATTAGCATTGGCTCGTGATCTCCTGCTTGCTTGCTGCCTTGCTTGCGTCTCACGTGGTTCTTTCCGGGCACGCAGAGATGCAGTCCGGACACGGTCTGCTTCCCGTCTCTGGTTCCTTTCCTCTAGATCTTCCCTAGCACGCCGAGATGCGTCTCTCGCTTGATTTTCCGCTTGCACTCACTGTTCCCATTTCCATTCTTCTGATTGCCCTTAATTTTTAGGAATAGACTTTGTGCAGAAGTAGCTTATTTTAGGTTTTGCTTGAGTTAATCAACGGGTCTGTGTCTAATCTAAAAATAGTGAATCAGGCTTTGCACGGTACAATCATTTTTCTGGCCCCTCTAATTCTTCCTTTTTCCTTTTTCATCCCCCTACCTTGTTCCATCCATGTTGCAAAATTACTTACCGTGACTGGACATACGCATACCGAAATTTGATCAATAACGGTGTAAATTTAGAAAATAATGGTTTTTGTAACGGTCAATGTTAAGTTTTGGTTCATAAAATTTCCGTAACATTGTTCAGCGCTTAAAACTGTACGTGCATACGGAATGTTATCAAGAACGCTGTAAATTTCGAAATTTAAAAAAAAATAACGGTTTTAACGGTCAATGTTGAACTTTCGGATCTTAAAAACTGTATATCATTGTTTAGCGTTTAAAACTGCACATGTATATCGAATTTCTTCAAGAATACTCTAAATTTATAAAATAACGTTTTGTAACGGTCAATTTTAAATTTCGGTTCGTAAAAGTTGTATATCATTTTTCATTGTTTAACACTGCACATATACACCGAATTTTATCAAGAGCAGCCTAAATTTTGAAAAGAACGGTTTTTAACGGTCAAATGTAAATGGTCTTAATGACTATCTAATGACCCTATGTTACGCGCTGGATGTTCCTGTAGGCTTATGTCAAGTTTGGTGGCGATCCGATGACTGTCGTGGCCGCCAAACCTCAGAAGATCGGGTTTTAAACAGTTTTTTTTTAAAAATAGGGTTTGGTGTTTTTAACGGTTTTTTTAACTGTTATAAATAACGTTTTATAACTGCCAAATAGCGGTTCTAATTTTCGAGAAGCAGCCCTGTACCTGTGCAATGTCACACACAACGGCCATTTGATGAAAAGCAGAGGAAAAAGATGTCTTTGAAACCGTTATAAACTGCTTTTAACGGGTTTTTAACGGTTTTAGTTTTTCAGAGATTAGCCCAAAACCATCCTCGGGTCACAACAGACGAACCTGCCAAATTTCAAGAAGATCGGGTTTTTAAACATTTTTTTTATGTAGGGTTTGGTGTTTTTAACGGTTTTTAACTGTTATAAATAACGTTTTATAACTGCCAAATAACGTTTCTATTTTTTTGAGAAGTAGTCCTGCACCTGTGCAATGCCACAACGGCTATTTGATGGAAAACAGAGGAAAAAGATGTCTTTGAAACCCGTTACAACCGCTTTTTAACGTTTTTTTAACGGTTTTTATTCTTTTAGAGATTAGCCCAAAACCATCCTCGGGTCATGACAGACATACCTGCCAAATTCATTACAATCGGTTGAGCTGTTTTTGAGTCTATAGCGTACACACACACAGACAGAATTTACCATTTATATATTAGATTCCCTGCCTCTTTCATCATCACCCACCTTTTCTCACTTTTTTTTTTCTCAGTGCAGTATGAACACAAAACAATGGAACCAGCTGCTTCTTCCAGAAAGAATAAATGGTGAAAAATTGTTCGTGTATCTGGGTATGTTGTTGCTCTTGTGTATGGAAGTGTGTGTGTTCGTGTGTGTGTATCTTTCGCTCTGTCTGTCTGTATTCATATATGTATGTAAGCATGTATGTATATGTGTGTGTGTGTGTGTGTGTCTTAGAGAGAGAGACACATACAGAGTAAAATATTTTCTTTACTGCAGGCAAAATTCCAAACTGCAATTACTGGAGGCTGGTCATGATCAAACATAAGGTATGATACCAATATGATACCGATATTGATTTACAGGCCCTATTATGATTGATGGCTGCATCTTTCATTCACTTTTTGACACAATGAGCTAAACAACAAATAAGTAGGGTAACTCTTGCTCCCACAAGGAAACATACCTCCAAAGGAACGCTGCTTATGACACCAAATCGCCCAGCAGGCATGACAGCACAGAGCACATAGAACAAACAAGGAAACATCCCCCCGAAGGGGCGTTCCAAGCTTGCACATATACCATGTACCGAACACATCTATCCAGCAACAAGAACTGCAGAAATGAACAAATATAAATCGACTTATATTCAAGACTGGCACAGCCTTTTCAAACTTGAGTGTATTCAGACAAGTACGAAGACGAATAGAAACAAAATCAAATAACCTTGATTTAATTGAAACGAGAGTAACTATGACAAATAAGTAAGGTAACTCTTGCTCCCACAAGAAACCCCCATAACTCTAAAGGA
>JADBJO010019695.1:10000-32734 GCA_016801955.1 Conus betulinus | reverse complement strand
TGTGTGAAGTGTGCGCGCATGCGTATGCGCGTGCGTGCGTGCAAGCGTGTGTGCCTATGTGTGTGTCTGTGTGTATGTATATGTGTGTGTGTGTGTGTTTATGTTTGTGTGCGTATGTGCAGGCATGCGCGTGTGTATCTGAAACTATCAAACCCTGTCAGTCCATGTGCCACGTGTATCCTCCCTTCTCCTGACAGTGACGACTGTCTCTGTCTACCCTGGCGTAATGGGAACGACTGGAAGCATTGAGATGGCTCCACAACAACTCCTGTCAGTTTGAGCCCGGTGTGTGTTGTCTCATCCCCTGACAGTGACAGTTGTCTCTGTCTATCCTGGCTATAGTGATGACAGCCACTGAAAGCTTGAAATGGCTCCAAAACAATCTAACCAGTTCGTGTGAGTGCTGTGTGTGTTCTCTCATCCCCTGACACTGACAACGAGTTGTCTCTGTCCATCCTGAACTAATGGCCACTCACATTGAAGATCTTTCTGAAATAGTCAGAATCTTTCTGAACATGACACCTCTACAAAGTCACTGTCCGTAACGGTGACAGCAGTGCTAGACATGTACATTATGTCACTGCCCTTAACAGTAACAACAGCACTAGACATGTCCACATGTCACTGCCCTTAACAGTAACAACAGCACCAGACATGTCCACAATATCACTGTCCTCAACAGTAACAACACCACTAGACATGTTAATAATGTCACTGTGCTTTACAGTAAGAACAGCGCTAGACATATCAAGAATATCACTGTCTTTAACAGTAACAATAGCACTAGACATGTTCACAATGTCACTGTCCTTAACTATAACAACTGCACTAGACATGTTCACAATATCACTGTCCTTAACAGTAACAACTGCACTAGACATGTTCACAATGTCACTGTCCTTAGCAGCAACAACAGCACTAGACATGTCCACAATGTCACTGTCCTTAACAGTAACAGTAGCACTAACATGTCCACAATGTCACTGTCCTTAACAGTAACAGTAGCACTAGACATGTCCACAATGTCACTGTCCTTAACAGTAACAGTAGCACTAAACATGTCCACACAATGTCACTGTCCTTAACAGTAACAGTAGCACTAGACACATGTCCACAATGTGCACTGTCCTTAACAGTAACAACAGCACTAGACATATCCACAATGTCACTGTCCTTAGCAGCAACAACAGCACTAGACATGCCCACAATGTCACTGTCCTTAACAGTAATAACAGCACTAGACATGTCCACAATGTCACTGTCCTTAACAGTAACATTAGCACTAGACACGTTCATAATGTCACCGTCCTTAACAGTAACAATGCCACATGTCCACAATGTCACTGTCCTTAACAGTAACAGTAGTACTAGACATGTCCACAATGTCACTGGCCTTAACAGTAACAGTAGCACTGCACATGTCGACAATGCCACTGTCCTAAATAGTAAGAACAGCTCTTGTCCACGATGTCACTGTCATTAACAGTAACAACAGCGCTAGACATATCAACAATGTCACTGTCCTTAACAGTAACAGTAGCACTAGACATGTCCACAATGTCACTGTCATTAACAGTAACAACAACGCTAGACATATCAACAATGTCACTGTACTTAACAATAACAGTAGCACAAGACATGTCCAAAATGTCACTGTCCTTAACAGTAGCAACAGCACTAGACATATCAACAGTGTCATGTTCAAAAGGAAACGCGTTAGAAATGTCTGAGTCTGTCTGTCTGAGGTCCTGGTCAGAGGACTGGGAGGAGAGGGAGAGGGACGGTGGGACTGGGGCACTAGAATTGAATGATGGAGGATGGTCACCAACAAAATGCAGATTAAGTGGGAGGAGGTGTGTGAGAATTTAAATGCAATGATGGAGGATGGTCACCAATTAGATATTGGTCAAGGGGGGAGGGAAGGGAGTGGGCTTAATGGAGTGATGGGGGATGGTCACCATCATTACATCAGTCACGTGAGAGGGGATGTGCTGGGGGGGGGGGGGGGGAGGGGGTAAACGAGGCCCATCAGCCAGGAAGGGCAGTTTGTCCAGAAGAGGACCAACTCTGATTTCAGTCCTCCCTGTTCTGCCACAGCAGATCTTTGGACCAAGAGCTACAGGTGACAGGTCTGTGGGCCAAGAGCTACAGGTGACAGGTCTTTGGGGCAAGAGCTGCAGGTGACAGGTCTTTGGACCAAGAGCTACAGGTGACAGGTCTTTGGGCCAAGAGCTACAGGTGACAGGTCTTTGGGCCAAGAGCTACAGGTGACAGGTCTTTGGACCAAGAGCTACAGGTGACAGGTCTTTGGACCAAGAGCTACAGGTGACAGGTCTTTGGACCAAGAGCTACAGGTGACAGGTCTTTGGACCAAGAGCTACAGGTGACAGGTCTGTGGGCAAAGAGCTACAGGTGACAGGTCTGTGGGCCAAGAGCTACAGGTGACAGGTCTTTGGGCCAAGAGCTACAGGTGACAGGTCTTTCGGGCCAAGAGCTACAGGTGACAGGTTTTTGGGCCAAGAGCTACAGGTGACAGGTCTTTGGACCAAGAGCTACAGGTGACAGGTCTGTGGGCCAAGAGCTACAGGTGACAGGTCTGTGGGCCAAGAGCTACAGGTGACAGGTCTTTGGGCCAAGAGCTACAGGTGACAGGTCTTTGGGCCAAGAGCTACAGGTGGAGTGACCCTGACAGAAGCCGTTTGTATTGAGGACAGAGGAGCCCATACTTAAGGCCTAGGTTAGCCTCACTCTCTCAACTCACTGTCCACACTGCCTGTTGCCAATGGGGAAATGGGCAGGGAACCTAGCACACCCTCACTGTCCACACCACTAATTGTCTGAGTGAAATGGATTGAGAACTTAACGCACCTCACTATCCACATCACTGATTGTCTGTGTGAAATGGATTGAGATCTAAACACACCTCACTGTCCACACCACTGATTGTCTGAGTGAAATGGATTGAGAACTAAACACACCTCACTGTCCACACCACTGATTGTCTGAGTGAAATGGATTGAGAACCTAGTACACTCTCACTGTCCACACACACTGATGTCTGAGTGAACTGGATTGAGAACCTAGTACAGCCTCACTGTCCACACCCACTGATTGTCTGAGTGAAATGGATCGAGAACCTTGTACAGCCTCACTGCCCACACACATTTATTGTCCAGGGCAGAAATGGATAGGGGACCTAACACAGCCTCACTCCCCCAACTCACTGCCCACACATTTATTGTCCAGGGGAGAATGGATAGGGAATCTAACGCAGCCTCACTCCCCCAACTCACTGCCCACACATTTATTGTCCAGGGGAGAAATGGATAGGGAATCTAACGCAGCCTCACTCCCCCAACTCACTGCCCACACATTTATTGTCCAGGGGAGAAATGGATAGGGGACCTAACACAGCCTCACTCCCCCAACTCACTGCCCACACATCTATTGTCCAGGGGAGAAATGGATAAATGGATAGGGAATCTAACGCAGCCTCACTCCCCCAACTCACTGCCCACACATCTATTGTCCAGGGGAGAAAATGGATAGGGGACCTAACACAGCCTCACTCTCCCAACTCACTGCCCACACATCTATTGTCCAGGGGAGAAATGGATAGGGAATCTAACGCAGCCTCACTCCCCCAACTCACTGCCACAGTGTCTGTTGCCGAGGGGAGAAAAATGAACTGGTGACCTTGCACAGCCTCAGCCCCCTACCCCACCCCCATCCCCTACCCCCACCCTCAGCAAACTCACTGCGCATAGGATTTATTGCCCAGGAGGGAAATGAAGGAGTATCTTAATATAGCCTCTGTGTGTGTGTGTGTGTGTGTGTGCATGAGATGGGAGGAGCTACGGTTTACGCGTGCAGGACATGTGTGTGATGACTGGCTGTGTAGGGCTACGCACAGCCTGGCCTGGGCATCAATAGCGGCAGACAGGGTGACGTGGCGTTGACGTCACACCTGCAAGCTGCTATAACCAGCCAGCAGACAGACCTGGGGCCCACCAGTAGGCGTCTGACTGTCACCACGTACAACTGTTCAACCAATCAGCGGACAGACCTAGGGCCCGGCATTGGGGGACTGTCACTACCAGCAGACGTGCAGCCATCGCCTGTTTTGTGACCTCCACAGATCTACACAGCGTTAGGTTTGTTTTCTTCAAAGACAAAAATTGGTAGGTTTCTTTTACTTTTCATTTATGTCAATCTCTGCTCGAAGTTCATGTTTTATGGTCACAGTTTATCATCATAGCTCAGCAGCACTAGAAAAAAAATTGTCGAGGTGTCAATGCCACTCTTGAGTTCCTGAATCAAGATGTAATCAGTTAACGTGACGAGAGAGTCATGTGACACCAGTATATCTCACAGACATGCAATATCAGTTTCTTCAGACCAACATATCCCTCAGACATGTTAGGTAGCTGCCAACCCTCATGAATGTTTCTTGGTTTTCCCTGATTAAAGAGTATTCCAGAAATACTGAGTGTGATGAAGAAATCGAGAATTCAAACATTTTGTATAAATGTGTTGGGCCTTGGTGGTTATTTCTGAACAGGGATGATAAAGTATTGCACACTGATAATGAAATGATGTTTTGTGGACGTTGGCAAGTAAAGAATGAAAAATATATTTTCTTTCAAGACTTTGCTGCCGAAGCAAGGCACACATTGGAACTAACCTCCTACTTCTGTGTACCACACAAAATTCTCCTGAACATATCAGCTTTCAGAAACTCTTTTTCCACTAAGTCATGCTACATTATGTTCGCCTTCGTTATGTATGATTCATATGCGTTCATTGTACAGAAAACCGTTCAGCCAGTAGATCTTTGCTTGTTTTTTGATGGCACTTTGTCCTCAACAAAGGTGATGTGCTTTGAAAACGTGTGTCCAAGATGGGTTATTCATTCTAGTTTGAATTGTGTAGGGATAGTCCAAACATATCCAGTTTACTAAACACAAAAAGGTAAAACTATGTGGAGAAAACCTTTTCCCTTTATGCTCAGTTTAATACACTTTTCTTATCCATGTATTTATAGCTAATTATAGCGTGATCAAACATGTTTCAATTCTGGGAACATTTAAAGCAATCTCTTTTTCACATTTAACCATCGTCTTTCTACTACATCTGTCGAGTTTTTGTTCTGCACAAATCCCAAACGCGCTTGCTTTCTGGAGATCTGCCGTGAAATCATCGGAGAATCACGCAGTTGAATCCATTGGTGAATCAGCTTTGAAAGAATCCACGAATTCCGAACAACGACCCTCACCAGCAATGTAATATTTCTCTTCGACCAAACTTAAATAATGCTCTCAAGTCTTCTTTATGTCGTTCAATTCAGAGTCTGACAATGAACTTAAACAATGCTAGCAAGTCTTCGTTATGTCGTTCAATTCACTGTCTGGCAATGAACTTAAACAATGCTAGCAAGTCTTCGTTATGTCGTTCAATTCACTGTCTGGCAATGAACTTAAACAATGCTAGCAAGTCTTCGTTATGTCGTTCAATTCACTGTCTGGCGATGCTTTTCCTCACATGTTGGCCAAGTGCTGGGTATCTTCAATCTTTCAGGGTCCCACTTTGTTCTCAAGCATGATGAGTACCTTTTGGTAGATTGTTTGTTCAGCCAACTTGCTCGGGTTTTATCTACATTAATGAGTAAACCAGAACACGGTCCAAGCGTTCCTGTGTTCGAAAGGCATTTCTTTTCTCTCCAGTCTTCATCAACCAAACGTCAATAAGAATGTACATGTTCTGCTTCGCTGATAATGATTCGTTTATGTCTTTGTTTTTATGAATCCTTGTTGACATTATCTCGGCACACATAATGAATAAGTACAGGGAGATTTAGTCCCCCCCCCCCCTCTCTCTCTCTCTCTCTCTCTCTGTGTGTGTGTGTGTGTGTGTGTGTGTGTGTGTGTGTGTGTGTGTGTGAAATGTTTTACTTTACCTTACTGTGTTTTCACAGAACCCAGCAAGTGCTGTTTCAATCTAAAAAGCAAGTCAAACCGTAGGCGATTTTGAGCATTCGATTACTGTATCCCGTTGCAAACAGTCCGTACATTTTCTCCAATATAACGGTTTGCCTTAAAACTTGTTTCATCCTTGCAGATGATTGAAGGTAATACAACTTAATTGTAATGGCAATATGAAGCAAACACACACACACACACACACACACACACACACACACACACACACACACACACACACACACACATATATAATATATATATATATATATATATATAAAACACAATAAATTCCAAGGATAAGTACCGAGCACCATTCCAGCAACTTACAGAGCAGCTAGGTGTTGCAATGACTGCAAGAAATATTGAATTATAAACAAAGCTTGCTCTTATGTCTCAGATTGTAGAAATAGGGGGGTTGATAAGCCTTCATATCTGCAGTGGTAGATGATTCTGCCTAACTGACAGTATGTGCTTGAGTGGGTGAATGGGGAATAATAAATGCTTCTCAAAATGAACTTTCAGCAATATATATATATATATATATATATATATATATATATATATATAGAGAGAGAGAGAGAGAGAGAGAGAGAGAGAGAGAGAGATTTATTTATATGTAAATAGATAGACAGATAGACAATTTAATTTTATAGTTTAAATTCGATAACAAACTACCTTCAGTGTTCAGTGTACTGCTTAGTTTGACCGACGTCTAGTGAAACGAAAAATGTCAAGCTGTGCGCTACACCTTAAAAGAAAACCCAATCTGCTTAAGCAAAGAGAGACGTGTTTTTCCCCTCCTCTCTGGTTATTTTATCAGGTGTGCAGATAATAGACGTGATTTTTCCTTTTTTTTTTTCCCTCTGGTGATTTTATCTGGTGTGCAGATAATACAGATGTTCAACCGGTTACAGGACTGACCGTGCAAGGATTTGCTTGAACCTTGAGGTTGGTAAAACTAACAACTCTAATTATTTGATCATTACAAAAAAAAAAAAAAAAAAAAAAAAAAAAAAAGAAGAAGAAGAAGTAGAAAGAAGCGTAATATTGGAAGTGTAATGGTTCACTCACTTTTAAGGCATGGACAACATATTAAGGACACCAAGGAAATGAATCACTCTGTTATCAGACGGACTGACCTTTTACAGTCTGACCTCATTCATTCTGGCGGTTGTTGGGATTGGTCTTTTCTTTTAGTGTAGCCTAATTTATTCTGGTGGTTGAAGTAAAGTGTCGTTTTAATTATGGTTTTATTTGATTGGTGGGTGTAAGTACCTACTTAAATAAAAACTGTAACCAATTTCATTGTGTTGCTTATAGGGACTGATGTTTTAAAAAATCGTCTGATTTATTCTGGTGTTTGTAATGACTGATCTTTACAGATCTAATGTAACTCATTCTGGCGGTTGTACAGACGGATTACTTAATATCTGGTGGCTGGTGGCTGTAGAGAATAGTCTTTCAATATTTGGTGTTGTTCATTAGTAGTAGTTTTTAGGGACCAATATTTCAAATTCTGGACAAAATCATTAAGCTACTTGTAAAGACTGATCTTTTGAATGGTTCTGGTGGTCGTACGGCATGACTTTTTAAAAATGCTAATTCATTCTGGTGGTTGTAAGGCATGACTTTTCGAACAATGTTGTCGAATTCATTCTGGTGGTTGTAAGCATGACTTTTCGAACAATTTTGTCTACTTCATTTTGGTGGTTGTACGGCATGACTTTCAATAAATGTTGTCTAATTCATTCATTCTGGTGTTGTAAGGCATGACTTTAAATAAATGTTGTCTAATTCATTCTGGTGGTTGTAAGGCATGACTTTAAATAAATGTTGTCTGATTCATTCTGGTGTTGTAAGGCATGCCTTTAAATAAATGTTGTCTGATTCATTCTGGTGATTGTAAGGCATGACTTTAAATAAATGTTGTCTGATTCATTCTGGTGGTTGTAAGGCATGACTTTAAATAAATGTTGTCTGATTCATTCTGGTGTTGTAAGGCTTGACTTTAAATGTATGTTGTCTAGTTCATTCTGGTGTTGTAAGGCATGATCTTTTCCAGAGCAGTCTAACTCATCCTAGCTGTTGTTCGCACAACTCATTCAGAACGTGATCTACTTCTTTGTGTTGATTGATTATGGAAATAACTTGTTGTCTTCGTACAATGCACATACAGTCCAAACGTTTTCAAAAAAATGAATAACATCTCAACCGTGACACGAGAACAGAAATGTGTATGTGTGAACGACATGTGTAATATATGCTGTGCATAAACCTGGTGTGTGTGTGTGTGTGTGTGTGTGTGTGTGTGTGTGTGTGTGTGTGTGTGTGTGAAATCTGCAGTTCCCTCACCAACCCTGTTCTTCCTCCCTCTCTACCCCCTATCCGCTTCCCACGCTTTACTGGAGTCGTTCACTTTTTGCTCACTGTATGTAGCTGCACCTTTGGTGTGTGTTGGTCTTTCTGATGGCTTTTCATTGCAATTTGTAGAGAGTGATTTAATTTTGGCCACTTTGTCCAGATTGCCCATTCACTTTTGTAGTCGTATAAATCGCTCACATGGAGGCGTCGTTTGTTCCACTTTGTCTTGGTTCATTGAGGACACTATAAACAACAATAACAACAACAAGAAACAAACAAGCCAGCAACTGCGTCTTTGTGTTTTTTCCCCCTCTGTATATAGCCATTATTATACTATAATCACTATCGTCATATTGTTACCAAATGTGGTAGTAATCCTCCCATTATTATTTAGATATTTTTATCAATATCACTATCATTACTATGTTGTTGTTGTTGTTGTTGTTGTTGTCGTACCCTGGCTAAAAGGCTCCAGGGATCAGCCGAACAGCCGAAGTGCTTGAACACTATGGTACAAATGCATCAGCCGTGAATGAGAGTATTACGTTTATTACTCTTGCTATTGTTATTATTATTGTCATTATCATTTAAAATCCCAGTGTCTTCTTCCCAAGGGCTTCGTTTTCATTCAACACCCATCTTCAACCGAACATGAGAAGACGTGTGATTGCTCCTTCTCCGTTTTCATTGTCCTGACTGTTGTTGGTTTTATGTGAGGAAGACCTAGGGGGTCGAAACGCGTCGTGTTTTGTCTTGTAATTGTTTTTGTCTATATTGTCTTGCCGAATCACTAGCAGTTTTTTTTTTAAATGCATTCCTTGGAGTTATAGGTACTAGCTTCTTCTCTTTGTTAAGGCAGGCGACGTCACAACTATGTAGATTTTGCTCGGTTGTCGTGTATGTGGTTATACACGTCATCCATTTCCTCACCGCCACACAGGGATACCCTTCCGAAAACGGAGGCAGAAGATTTCCTAAACTTCCTACTAAAGCACACTGTATGAAAATGCGTGTCATCGTGGTGTTTAAGCCAGTTTTCATTCCTTGGTGTTCTATCTCCTTTTTTTTTTTGAATTGGCAAAGATTAAACTTCGCTCGGACCATTTCTTTCAGTTTGACTTAGGGACTCCATGCTGTGCTCCAGAAAGCAGAGAAAATGAATCCAACGGTCAAAACTGTCCACTGCAGCTGTGGCTTAAAGGCCTGCTGTGTTGTTGTTATGAAGGCTGCCACCCTGCCAGCCACAGCAGAGTGTGTACAGCACGTCACTCCCGCTGCCTCCTTTACTACTATGTTGTTATGAAGGCCACAACCCTGCCGGCCACAGCAGAGTGTGTACAGCACGTCACTCCAGCTGTCTCCTTTACTACAATGTTGTTATGAAGGCCACAACCCTGCCGGCCACAGCAGAGTGTGTACAGCACGTCACTCCAGCTGCCTCCTTTAAGCAGACATGATACAGGACATTCGTTAGCGGCGATTCCATGCCTCTCTGGATCTGCTCGTTTCAATTCAAATACGTCCAGGAATTACCTATGAAAATGTTCTCTGCTTCCTATGCATACAGGATGCGGGGATGTTTTAAACTGAATAGCCCTGCACACACACACACACACACACACACACACACACACACACACACACATCCTCAGAGAGACGCCCAATTCACTTTTAAATGAAATACTTTCGAAATCTCGTCTATCTGTTTCATGATCCATATTGTATGCACTTTGGAAACCTTATCTACCTGCTATGTGATACGAGTTTTTACCCTCTTTAGAAACCTCATCATACATACTTAGACATCTCATCTATCACATAATACATAGTTTATCTAGTTTAGAAACCCCACGGTACATACTTCATTCACCTTTGGTATCTCGTCTATCACTTAATACATAGTTTATCCACTTTAGAAACCTAATCTATGTGCTACATAGTATATATCTGTATTGAATTTAGAAACATCTATCTCTCACATAACATACGAATGCCCTTTGGAAGTCCCATCTATCTGTTACATAATACATATGCATGTCCTTTAGAAACCTCTTCTATTTTTCCCAAACACATTTGTATCCACTTTAGAAACTTCATCTATGTGGTTCATAATACACATTTGTTTTCACTGTAGGTTCCTGACTCTGAGTGTCCTCCTGGTCATCACGCTGTGCCCTGTACGTTGGTTTCAGACAGGATCATGGCCAGTAACCAGCCACAGGTATGTGTGTGTGAGTGTGTGTGTGTGTGTGTGTGTGTGTGTGTGTGTGTGTGTGCGTGTGTGTGTGTGTGTGTGTGTGTGTGTGTGTGTGTGTGTGTGTGTGTGTGTGTGTGTGTGTGTGTGTGTGTGTGTGTGAGATTTTGTATTCTTTTTGTTTTCTCGTCGAGTTATGTATGTTTGTATGTGCATATGCGCAAGTGCTCTCTCTCTCTCTCTCTCTCTCTCTCTCTCTCTCTCTCTCTCTCTGTCTCTCTGGGATGTTGTGTGACAAGCAGTCATAGTGAACGGACATGTTTTATCCAGTGCTGCCTTTCGTGCAAGTGTTTATATGTCTCAGAACGTTTTTTTTTTCTTTCAACTTTGCGTAGTATCGCATTCCACAAGCTATGCAGTCAGCTTCCCTGGATTTCCCAGATGTTTGTGGTGCTTGTTTGTGGAGTTTTTTGGAGCTTTATGGCTCAAGAGAAGTGTCAGTCAGGAAGAAGATGATGCGAGTCACACAGCTGAAGGACAGGCCCAGTGGGGTTTTGATGGGGTGTGTGCTGACTTACCTATTTTGGAGTTTAACCATTTGATGTGGTGACATCGAATTGAACCCCGGACCTATTGAGATACCCACCACTCAAACCTAGGGGCAGAGTCTCTGCCAGACGTGACTGAGCACAAGCAGGAAGAGAGTCTCTTCAGCAAGCAGCAGAGTCGATACGACAACTCCCGTTGAATCGCCTGCTACAACCCCACTGTTAACTCTACCCTGGCTGATCTCATGACGAGGTTGAAGGGAGTGGACATTGTTAACTCTACCCCGGCTGATCTCATGACGAGGTTGAAGGGAGTGAACACTGTTAACTCTACCCCGGCTGATCTCATGACGAGGTTGAAGGGAGTGGACACTGTTAAACTCTATCCCGGCTGATCTCATGACGAGGTTGAAGGGAGTGAACACTGTTAACTCTACCCCGGCTGATCTCATGACGAGGTTGAAGGGAGTGGACACTGTTAACTCCACCCTGGCTGATCTCATGACGAGGTTGAAGGGAGTGGACACTGTTAACTCTACCCCGGCTGATCTCATGACGAGGTTGAACGGAGTGGACACTGTTAACTCTACCCTGGCTGATCTCATGACGAGGTTGAATGGAATGGACGTCTCCACGACTTCCCGGCTGGGACGGGGTTGTGTCTAACATCGCGCAGCCATCAAGCAGAAGTTTGGTGTTCTACACAAAGAAAACATGACACTGAAAGATCACAGGGACGATTTGTGTGCTTGTGTTCCCAACTTGGAGAAGAAGACGGACGATCTGGAAGGAAGATTAAAGAGAAATTACCTGATAGTCACACAACGGTCTCTACATACATACACACTCACATGTAAGACAATCATACGCCTCGCACACTACCACACATCTGACTCCCTTCCTTTGAATAAAACAGATCAGAGTACCACTTTAAAGTTCTTCCCCGAAAGAAAAAGGTTCTTTCTTTCTTTTGCGCCTAACTTCTTTTGCATGCGGGGGCTTTAATTTCTGCTTTTTTTTTTTCTTTGGTCAATATGTAATTTATTCCACAATATTCCACCAAACGAAAAACAAACAACATATAACATTATTTGCGATGCCCACATTCATTTCACTATTTTCTGGGTCACACAGACGCTGAATCTGCCCCACACAAACAATTCACTATGAGTTCACGAACCCCAAAACGCCCTGCGTTCTTCCCGTGATTTTTTTTTTTTTTCTCAGAAGAGAATCAGAAAGTTCTTGGGCAGCGGACATTACGTTAAAGGCTGAAAGGGGCGGTCAGGGTTCCAGATACAGGGTGCTTGCCGTAGAAAACCAAGACATGCTAATGAAATACATGTAACATCACAGGATGCACATCTTACCTATCCAATGTGTGTACGGGCTAGAATTTGGAAATAATTCCGATCCCAATCAAAACGATTTAGAATTCAAGACTGCGACTAAAACTTGTATCTAACATTATCAAACATGTCCACCCATCCCATACTCACCCTAGAATCAACCATAAACTCTTTCTTTTAAGCTTTGCTTTCTTCTTTTCTTTCTCTCTTCTTTGTTTTCTGCCTCTGACAAAAACAGCTTGGCTGTTTCAGACAGCTCTCTGCTAGTGAAGTGTGCTGCTAACTTCATTGTCTGGCGATATGAGCACTGACTGCCCGTCTTGGTGGCTATGATGGAGAAGTCTCAGACTTTTCCTTCCAAACACCATATACCAGGTAAACCTGACTCTCATTTTCAGACCAGCTGAGGGCTGTTGCATAACTGTCGATCCTGTACTCTAATGACGGCCACGTTTGAGTTCCTGTCATACCAAAGATACTGTGGTAATTTCAGAGGGTCCCCTCTTGGTCCAGAACGGGAATGCCTACCATGACTGTTTTCCCCTGCTGCTGTCTGAGGAGTCAGAATGCAATTTCCACTCGCTCCCAGTGCAGACATGGGGGTCACGTCATTAATGTCCGATTCGGTGTGACCTACACCTCTAGCGCCTACTGAAAGTTGCACTTGGGGGGGGGGGGGGGGGGGGGGGGGGGGGGGGAGGAGCCTGATGGGGTCTGTCGTTGTCTGCCATGTCTCCTGCCACTGTACAGGTGCTTCTTCTCGTCTCTGTAATCTCAGTCATGATTCCAGCAACATTTTGATGCCTGTGGTTAGTCGGTGTTGGCGACCTGGACCTGTCTGCGTGTGGGGAGAAACGTACATGTAATGTTTAGGTCTGGGGTCCCCTTCATGGTGTCTGTGTTGTCGTCCCTGTGACATAAAATGTGACCTTGTTTTGCTATTCAGCTGCTTAGGACTTTGCTTGTATTCCTGCAACAGAGACTTTGACCCAAATCTGTGTGAAGGCTTTCTGCTAGAGGCTGACCTTGACAACGATGTAGACCTCCTATGTGATCTCTGTCTGTGCCTTTAGTCTGAGTAATCAACTCTGAAAGACTTGCTCATTCCTGGCGACTGCTTTCTCACCTTTCTGGAGGGATGGGGTTCCAACTTTTGGGCAGACTCAGGAGAACTCGCTTCCAGCACAATCAGGTTGTCCTAAAACCTTTGAGGATGAGGAGGAACTGGTGGCAGCTCAGCAAACAAAGGAACTGGCATCACTGGGTTCAGTGGCTTGATGTGCGCTTTTGCTGGCCCCCAAATGAAGTGAGGTTCAAAAATCATCTGCGGACTGCTGTTCACTCTGTGTGGTTAAGGGGGTACTTTTTTCTTTTATTTCCCCCAGTGCAGTGGCCGGCTTTTGGCTCTATAGAGTCTCCCATGGCCCTGTGCTGTGTTCTAAAATACATCAGTGCATGCAACACGGTATGAACATCATCATGGACAATGTGACTACCCTCTTCCTTTCCATACACACACTAGCAGTGCTGTTCAGTCCAGAGGCTGTGCTCATATTCAGCCCTACGGTCTGCCCAATTAGTGTTGGCGACAGCCAATGTGGTTCTCCCTTGCTATTGGTACTAATTTTTTCTGGTGTTTTTCTTTAAAGTGCATACCCATCTTGTAGATACACACACGTTTGTCCTTCATCATGCGTTTCTTCACAGACTATCCTTTTTCCAATGTTCAAACTCTGTTTTCTTTGCATCTGACCAAAGACATATCATACGCAACAAATTTGTCTCCTGTTTGTTGAGTGTTCTAAATCTTCTACTGCTGATAAATCAACAGGCTGACAGACGCCCTCAAATTCAGGCTGTAAGTATTCCAGGTTGAACCGGTTTTTATTTCTTCTTGTTTTTTTCCTCCTCTGCCTAACACGGTCGCTGATATATTCTCTCCAGTCTCTTGGCTTTTGTAATATACAGTCTGTCCAGTTTTGATCTGAGAAATTTGTGTTCGCTTGTCTTCTGTTTCTGGTGTGTTTCTCACTTCATGAATTCGATCCTTTTGTTCTTCAGAGTCACTTTCTGTTTCATTAGAAAAGTAGTTAAGGACTCGGAATCGAAAACTTACTGGAGAATATTTCGACCTTGCCATCGCCTCAATCACTGGACGACACAGAGAGGATTGAACCTGAACTGCTTGGCGATATCCTTGGTTGGCGGTGACAGCTACAGATCGGTCAGGCTGAACGTTTATCATGGAGCATTTCATTTCATGATGGGGTGTGTTTTTAGACTGTGCGCAGCTAAAGTATGCAACAACCCACAAAAATGAACCTGAAATGAATGTGTTACATGAATGAATGAAGATGAATGAATGAATGCTTATAATAATTTCAATAATGTGCGCAGCTAATAATAATAATGACATGATGATGATGATGATAATGATGATAACGACCAAGGGTTGATGAAAATAATAAAAAAAAAAAAACAATGAAGCTGATTGTTCATTGCAAAGAAAACAAACAACGGGGGGGGGGGGTGCTCCAGAGGACGCCTGGATCCCCTTCATCCGATCCATGTACCCCGATCTCCTCACCACACCCTATTTCTTCCCGCCCCTTTTTTTCAATCGGGTTCCTCGTACTGTAGAGACAGTTGCCGGACTGCCTGTCCGTGTCAGACAGAATCCGCTTCAACGCATTTCTCGCGCGGTCTACGGCGACTTTTAAGACGTAACCCACCACCCCCCACCCTCACCCCCACCCCAATCAATGGCAGGCACAGTTTTCACAGAAAACCCAGCAGGCCAGCAGGATGAAGGCTTCCAGGACAGCGATCTTCAAGATGATGATGCACAGCGCCGGTGTCTCCAGGCCCTGGAGAAAATCGGGAGAGGGCATGATGGTCATCTCGCAGCTGAAGTTCCGGAAATATCTGGACAACCAAACATAATCCCCAACATCACATCAACCCCACCAACATCATTTCTCAACTTCCCTCCATCACCCACCCGTCCATCCCCACCAACATTGCTGACGGGGAGTGTGACATTATCGTCATTTCCCGCCAGTATGGCATTCTGGTCTGCGAGGTCAAATCTGTCGGAGGACATACATCATCAAACCAGGACCACATCATCGCCAGGATTGTCGCTAAGGCCATCACCCAACTTCAGAATCAGGAGGTGGCTCTCTGAAGCATCTCACCCATGACATGGTCAGCGGCAACGTCAGGGTGAGCAAGGCAGTCCTGCTGCCCAACGTGACGTCAGCTCAGCTGAGGAAGGCAGTGGACAGCTCTCAGCAGCTCCAACAGGTGAGTTGACGTCATAGGTACACTACCCCTGAAAGGCAAGCACAGTTCTTAGCTGACTTGAGGGACTACACATCACAGGAGTGTACATTATGTAACAAAATACAGGTATGTAAACATTGCTACACATAGAGATTTGTACACGTTGTATGAAGTAGGGTTGTGCGCACACTGACATTTTTGACAAAGTCTAGGTTGTTACATATGTTAAACATCAGCATATGCAGCAGCAACTTGCACGGTTATATCTTTGTAGGTTGTGAATGACATAGGCATGTACACACTGTTAGACACATGTCAGTACATACAGGTATCAACGTGATATACACACTGCAAATGATAAGTCTGTGCGCACTGACACAGACCAGTACACACCAGTATCATTGTACAACATACACTGTAACAGACAGCTCTGTGCACATTGACACAGACCAGTACACACCAGTATCGTTGTACAACGTGCACTGTAACAGACAGCTCTGTGCACACTGACAAAGACCAGTACACACCAGTATTATTGTGAAATACACACTGCCACTGATTAGTCTGTGCCTATTGTCTGACACAGCTCTGATCTTCACGCTGACTGCTATATCAGGGGAGTATTGTTTGGTGTGTCTGCCACAGCTCTGATCTTCACGCTGACTGCTATCAGGGGAGTATTGTTTTGCTGTGTGTCTGCCACAGCTCTGATCTTCACGCTGACTGCTATCAGGGGAGTATTATTTGCTGTGTGTCTGACACAGCTCTGATCTTGACGCTGACTGCTATCAGGGGAGTATTGTTTGCTGTGTGTCTGACACAGCTCTGATCTTGACGCTGACTGCTATCAGGGGAGTATTGTTTGCTGTGTGTCTGCCACAGCTCTGACCTTCACGTTGACTGCTATCAGGGGAGTATTGTTTGCTGTGTATCTGACACAGCTCTGATCTTCACGCCGACAGCGACAAACACCCTGCAACTTTTAATTTTGGTCGTCATCCATCTGTCGTGACGTCTTTTCCTGAAGTATTGCGTCATTCTGTCAGATCGACGTCTTTTTCTTCTCAGTCAAGCAGTGTTTTCAAAGTGTCACACTAACTGTGATGGGACTGATATTTTGGAAGAATATTTTACTCCACATGTTTTTATAACATTGCGATTTAAAACAGAATGTTTTCCGTCGCAATATAATTAAGTTGGTTCAGCGACGTATGCAGCCAGATCCAGATCCAGATCCAGAGTGACATCGTGTATCTGATCGACATGAACAAGTGACCTGTGTCTCCCGTGGTCACTTTGGTCTCCAGCTGGACGTCAGCTTCTGCCATGTCTCCTGTCTGGGATTTACCTCCCTTTGAACTTCTTGGATTTTACATAAAGTGGACAGAAGGAGAGTGACACTTTCAGCTGCTCCCTTCGGTCTCTCTTCACCTTCATGGACATTGACAATCAGCGTTGTTGTCATTGACCTGTCTTCATCATGCACATTGACAATCAGCGTTGTTGTCATTGGCCTGTCTTCACCTTCATGCACATTGACAATCAGCGTTGTTGTCATTGACCTGTCTTCACCTTCATGCACATTGACAATCAGCGTTGTTGTCATTGATCTGTCTTCACCTTCATCCACACTGACAATCAGCGTTGTTGTCATTGACCTGTCTTCATCATGCACATTGACAATCAGCGTTGATGTCATTGACCTGTCTTTACCATGCACATTGACAATCAGCGTTGTTGTCATTGGCCTGTCTTCATCATGCACATTGACAATCAGCGTTGTTGTCATTGGCCTGTCTTCACCTTCATGCACATTGACAATCAGCGTTGTTGTCATTGGCCTGTCTTCACCTTCATGCACATTGACAATCAGCGTTGTTGTCATTGGCTTGTCTTCACCTTCATGCACATTGACAATCAGCGTTGTTGTCATTGACCTGTCTTCACCTTCATGCACATTGACAATCAGCGTTTGTTGTCATTGGCCTGTCCGTAATCTCAGCCATTTTCAACATGGAGAAATGACGATAATAAAAAAGGGAACTGGGCAGCCATAAGTTAAAGTTCCAGATCTTCCTATTCATATTTCTGTGGAATAATTTCCTTTGAAAGATAATTTCTCTGGTCAAACACTAAGGTTGTATCATTTAGTGTGGTTGTTGTTGTTGTTGTTGTGTTGTTGTTGTTGTTGTTGTTTTTTCCTCCTGTTGAATGTACTTTGGTATTTCACGAAAGAAGACATGAAGGCAAGCGAAAGAAGGAGGATCTCCCAATCCCCGGGTTGCCGGGATCTGTGTTTGGCATCAAAGAGTTTTTTTCTTTCTTTTCTTTTCTTTTCTTTTTTTTTTTTTTTTTCGAACTGGACCGCATGATTTATTGTGGAAGCAAAGGATCAGCAATAATTGTTGGGGTTCATATCGAAAACCATGTCTGTACAAACTGTGCGGCATAGGTTTGTACACACTGTATAAGATGGGGCTGTACTCACTGTGTGACAGAAGTCTGTATACACTATGACATAGGTCTGTATACACTGCATGGTGTAGGTCTGTATACACTCGTGGTGTAGGTCTGTATACACTGTATGACATAGGTGTGTATACATTGTATGGTGTAGGTCTGTATACACTGCCGTACGACCCATGACAGTGACACACCCTGACATGATGGTCTGTACATGCAGTAATCCCCCTGACACACCCCTTGAATTGATCGTCTGTCCATGTAGTACAAACCCTGACAGTGACCTCCCCTGGCTGAAGGGTCTGTCCTCTGTGTGTCCTGCAGGCCTTGGTTCGGTGCACCAACAGTCAGGACACGGCACAGGCTATCGGGCGCTGTCTCTGTGCTGACCAGCTGCAACAGCCAGGCACCTGGTGGAGCGCGTTGTGGACAGGGGGACCCGACCCCTCCATGTCCGATACCACCTATGAAAAGACTGGCGGCCAGGTAACTCATCAACTATATGTATATTCTGCACATCTCTGTGACTTGTGTGAACACCTTGTTACCAGGAGAGGTTGGCATGTATGGACACATTGTTACACGATGAGGTTGACATGAATGGACACGTTGTTACCATGTGAGGTTGACATGTATGGACACATTGTTACCAGGTGAGGTTGACATGTATGGACACGCTTTTATTAGATGAGGTTGACATGTATGGGCACGTTGTTACCAGGTGAGGTTGACATGTATGGACACATTGTTAGCAGATGAGGTTGACATGTATGGACACGTTGTTAGCAGATGAGGTTGACATGTATGGACACGTTGTTATGAGGTGAGGTTCCCATATATGGGCACATTGTTACCAGGTCAGGTTGACATGTATGGACACATTGTTACACGATGAAGTTGACATATATGGACACATTGTTAGCAGGTGAGGTTGACATGTATGGGCACATTGTTAGCAGGTGAGGTTGACATGTATGGACACATTGTTACATGGTGAGGTTGACATGTATGGACACATTGTTACACAGTGAGGTTGACATGTATGGACACATTGTTACCAGGTGAGGTTGACATGTATGGACACGTTGTTACCAGGTGAGGTTGATATGTATGGACACATTGTTACCAGGTGAGGATGGTATGTATGGACACATTGTTACCAGGTGAGGTTGACATGTATGGACACATTATTACATGTTGAGGTTGACATGTATGGACACATTGTTAGCAGGTGAGTTTAATAGGTATGTACACATTGTTACCAGGTGAGGTTGACATCTATGGACACGTTGGTAGCACGTGAGGTTGACATGTAGGGACACATTGTTACTAGATGAGATTGACAGGTATGCACACGTTGTTAGCAGGTAAGGTTGACATGTATGGACACATTGTTACCAGGTGAGGTTGACATGTATGGACACATTGTTAGCAGGTAAGGTTGACATGTATGGACACATTGTTACCAGGTGAGGTTGACATGTATGGACACGTTGTTACCAGGTGAGGTTGACATGTATGGACACGTTGCTACCAAGTGAGGTTGACATGTATGGACACGTTGTTACCAGGTGAAGTTGACATGTATGGACACGTTGTTATCAGGTGAGGTTGACATGTATGGACACGTTGTTACCAGGTGAGGTTGACATGTATGGACACGTTGTTACCAAGTGAGGTTGACATTATGGACACGTTGTTACCAGGTGAAGTTGACATGTATGGACACGTTGTTATCAGGTGAGGTTGACATGTATGGACACGTTGTTACCAGGTGAGGTTGACATGTATGGACACTGTGACGGGTCTCCGACGCCCCCCCCCCCCCCCCCCCCCCCCCCCCCTCGTTGTTAAAAATATGATTATCATATGCAGGGATGCAGGGGATTATAGACAGAAGTATTTACGCTTTTATAACCAAAATGCGCTCTCACATAGGCACACGCACTTTGTCACTCACATCGGGCCCGCACAAAGGTGACGGGAAACCAATAACATTTCACAGAAAATAATCAGCTTTTATTTAACTTGACTCCGAGCCCCCACCCGTCACTACACAACAACACATTATCTGTATCATACAACAATGTAAACACCATACAGACAATCTCATAAATCGCATCCCCTGTCCTTCAGTTATGCTTACTTAAACAGGAAAGACAATATTTCACTATTCTGTTTGCACACACTTATAAATTAAGAACAATTGAAACGTCCATAACTTGCCAGCATTCCTTGGTTGACCAGTTAGTTTCTCTCATCACACTGCGCGACCACGAGCTGAAGCTGCCACACTGTTGTGTCCTCCCGATTGGGCCAAATCCCAGTTGGGGGACACTGGCAACGTAGCTCGCGTTGCACCCTCACACCGAGTCTCCCAGACTCCACTGCACTTCGCCCTCTGTATGAACTAAGACATATCCAACCATAGTGTAGATGCTGAAGCATTTTTATATGGCAGATACTCAGTTGGGAAATCGGCAGAAATTGAGAGAGCGACTCTAAAATGGTTACGAATTCGAATTGATTGACAGTGTCTGACTACACTTTGATACGTAAAGGGCAGGTGTAGTTGAAGCTACGTGAAAAAAAAAAAAAAATAACACGATCACACTATGTGAAATGGTTCCTGCAATGCTGGAAACTCTGTATCATGATTGTGTAGGCTTAACAGAAATTCTCTTTTCGGGAGTGAATATAAAACGAACGAGAGAGATTACAAAAGGTTTAAATTCCAGATCAATCCTATTTGACCGACCCTGTTTTGAGGGTAGAATTAAAAGCAGTTATGTCAAAAGTTATGCGAATGCGATCACACGGTCAATGATATGTCAAAGTATAGTAGAGATGCTACAGCATTTATGTGTGGCAGAAATCTGTTAATAAATTAACAGGAATTGAAAGAGGGCGATTCTGAAACGGCTAAAAATTCAAACTGACCATATGTATCCGGCTACGTTTCGATACGTACAGGGTAGGGATAGCCCAAACTATATGAGGAGTTATGCAAACGATATAACACAATTTGAATTAGTCTTTAAAGTACTGTAGCTGTTACAGGATTGTAATGTGGTACAAATCCTGTTTGGGAAAAGATAGCAAATGAATGAAAAAATAATTATAAAAATAATCAAATTCCAAATCAGTATGGAATGTCTGACTACGTTTTGATACGTAGAGGGTAGTGTTGGGGGAAGTTATATTAAAAGTTATGCGAACGCAATCGCACTTTCAGCAATATATGAAAGCAAAGTGTAGATGTAGGAGTATCAATATATGTCAGAAATTCTGTTTGAACATCAATAGCAATTGAAAGAGCGTGACTCTAAAATGGTTAGGGATTCTAAACTGGTTGCCCGCGTTCGGCCACGCTTCGACACGTAGACACGTAGAGGGTAGGGGTTGCTGAAGCTACGTGAACAGTTATGCAACACACTCTTACCATGTGAATAAGTTTCTCAAAATGCTGTAGGTGTTGTAGCATTATCATGTGGCAGAAATCCTGTTCGGAAAAAAAAAAAAAAGACATAGCAAATGAATGAGAGTAATTAAAAAAAAAAAACAAACAAACAAACGAGCAAACAAAAAAAAAAAAAAAAAACCCAACGATTAAACTCCAGATCAATCCGGAAATGGTCAGTTTTGATGTGTGTAGAAGGCAGGGTTAGAAAAAGTAATGTCAAAGTTATGTTCGCACTCTGTAAAATATCCTGGAACGCTGGGGAGGTGGTAGTTTTATCATGTGGCTAGAATCCTGATTAGAAATAGATAAGAAATGAATGCGTGTGACAAGAAACTGCTTAAATGAACAGATCAACCCAAAATGATTCACAGCGTTTTGATACGCAGTGGGTAGGGAAAGGAGGAGTTATGTTCAAAGTATGTGAACGCGATTGTCCATTTTATTTGAATGTAGAAACTCGTATTTCAACTGCTCTCTCTCTCTCTCTCTCTCTCTCTCTCTCTCTCTCTCTCTCTCTCTCTCTCTCTCTCTCTCTCTCTCTCTAATGAATACTCATACACAGCGCTATCCTCGGCTAGAGACCAAGCTCTAAGCGTTTTACAATCCACACTCGTTTACACAACGGGCTGCCTACCTGGGTAGTGCCGACTGAAGAGTGTGTCACTGCTGTCGTTTCATTCAGTCGTTTCCCGTGTCATCCAGTCAATATCGTTCGCTCAGTTTCCTTACTTCCTTCTTTCGTTCCATTTCTCACGCAGGGTGCATGCTATGTGTAACGTGTCATCCATACTGATGGTCAAACTGACCTTCTCTTCCGAAAGTTGGTGATGGGATTTTACGTGTGTGCAAGATGCCATGTGTGCGTTTCACACACGGAACCTCGGTTTATAGTCTCATTCGAAGGACTATATGGGAAATGGAGTCTGAAACCAATGTTAACTCTGAGGGAAAATCCCCCTGTACAGAAACGACCTGGCGGAGATTCGAACCCACAACCCCAGGATCACCAAGACTGTGAGTCCGGCGCTCTACCACTGAGCTACTCCGCCCCCCCCCCCCCCCCCCCTCTCTCTCTCTCTATCCCTCCCCA
>JADBJO010019695.1:0-5000 GCA_016801955.1 Conus betulinus | reverse complement strand
CTGTGTCACAGTGTCACGGAGTTCTTCCAGTGGCTGACAGCTGTCCGGCACCGACTGCCCTCAGTCCGTGTGTGGGCAGCGTCAGTGTACAGAGTGGACAACCGCCCCACAAATCCCCCCTCCGTCCTGGCTGGAGATCCGCGAAGTCACTGAACCTCTGCGGTCACCGCCTGCAGTGACCAGCCAGGTGGAGGGGTCAGGCTGATAAATGGCAGCTCGTCATCCCCCGGTACAGCGCCCCAGCACTGCCTGCCCCCACAGAGGGACCACCAGTCCGGCAGCTGAGTCACAGAGGTCAGGCAGGTCACAGTGGGGAGTGGCCCTGGCAGTGTGCCCTGTGTGCCGACACCATTGGTCACCTCCTGACCAATGAACTACGTGTGGGACAGCCAGGTAGGAACTGTTCTGTCTCATCATCATCATCATCATCATCATCATCATCCTCATCATCATCCTGGTGATGACAGGAATTTAGATCTAATTCTGTACAATGTACAAGTGCTGACAGAGAAATAGATCTGGATCTCCTCCTCTGATTCACATTTATTTCTTGTACACAATGGATGGATGGTGTGCTGGTTGTCTGTGTGTTTGTCTGTCTGTCTGTCTGTCTCTGTCTTTGTCTGTCTGTGTCTGTCTGTTTGTCTGTCTGTCAGTTTGTCTGTCTGTTTGTCTGTCAGTTTGTCTGTCTGTCTGTCTGTGTGTCTGTGTGCATCAGACCAGCCAGGGGTGGAGGTGTACAGTGACGTCATGTCATCATGATCATGCTGTTTTCAGGTGCCCCCAAGTACAGGGACACCTGGATTCTCTGTTGGCGCCTTCCTGATGCACGTGATGCTGACGACCTTGTACGTCGTCTGAGTGGTCACGGTGTACCGGTCAGGGCGGTGCCATGTCCCCCCAGTGAGAGTGATGCACGTGATCTGGCCCTGGCCCTCACTGACCAGGTCATCGTCACAGACATGGACAATGTCCAGGGGATGGAGAGAGGCGGTGGTCATAGCGCTGGGAGGGGGGGGTGTTGACTATCGGTCATGGTCCAGGTCCACCAGTTTTTCTGTGTGTCATTCACTGACACCACCACAGGGACAGCCTGTCACCATGATGTCACACCGCCACACCTCGTCACCAACGGCTTCATGTTTCTCCCCCCCCCCCCCCCCCCCCCCCCCCCCCCACCCCTCCCTGCTCTTCATCTTTCTGTTCTTCTTTCTTTCCGTTCCGTTTTCCTTTCCTCCTCCCCTTCTTTCTTCTTCTTTCCTTTGTTCCTGTCTTTCGTTCCATCATCACCTCTTTGTTCACTCTTTTCTTCATTCCCTTTGTCCTTTCCTCGTTTATTTCGTCCGTCTGTTCTTCTTCAGTGACATTTTGCATACATTCATTCCTTCTTCCCGTCTGCACTCTTTTTCTTCTGTCTGTCTGTCTGTCTTTCATGTTGTGACGTCATTTACACAGTGACGTCAAACACTGAACTCTGTGTGACAGGGAGAGCGCGCTGTCGGTATTTTTCCACTATGATGAACATTTACCATGAAAAAGTTTCTTTTTTTTTTTTTTTTTTTTTTTCTTGAGACAAATTTCAGTTTACTCTTGCTTTAAATGACAGCAATAGCAATGATGATAATAACTATTATTAGAATTATCAATATTATATGGGTTTGTGCATGCATGTGTGAGCGCACATGCATGTGTTAACAAATCCACAAACGTTTGTTTACAGGGTTTAGAAAATTTGGTCATCATATAAAATAGTAATGAAAACAACTCTCTCTCTCTCTCTCTCTCTCTCTCTCTCTATATCTCTCTCTCTCTCTATATATATATATATATATATATATATATATATATATATATATCTTGGGAAGAATATGAGACGATTTCTGTCATTCATGATCTTCCTTTGTCACAGAAAAAAAAAAATGTCACATTAAAGTATGTGCTTCAGAGGCACTCATCCTGAGCCACAGTTTCTTCAGATTCACCACTACAAATAAGACTGCACTCAAATGTAATCATGCTGAAACAGAGTACAGTTTTGATTTTGTGTTAAAAAATCAAGACAACTTTTACAAATAACCTTGTGACTGCTTTCGAAATCAACAGATTTCTCTTACCGAGTATATAAATGGAGACATTACTCATTGTCGTCTGAAGAATCACTGTCATCAAAGCACACCATCTTCTGCATGGTGTTTTAAACAACTTTCCCCTCTGCACTCACTGCAAGCAACACCACACACAAGACCGTGCTGTCTGCATGAACACTTGGCCGTTTGGCAGTCAGTTTTGCAGCTACATTTAATGATGTTCAGCAGCTCCTCTGGGGCAGCAGGCTCATCACAGCAGACTGGAAGCAACATACCGCTGGTTCTTTGCCATCCCCGTTCAAGGGGGCTGAGATAGAAGTCAGGACTGTCGTTACTGAGAAAAAGCCACTCTTGCACTTGGTAGTAGCATCGCATGGAATGGAACTTCGCTGCTGATGCTGTTGGAGGTAGTTGGTTGGTTGCAAAGCTGAAGAGCTGACGACCAGCCTCTGGGAATACTTGACACATCGGAGTGTATCAAGCTTGTCGTCAGATCTCCCACCAAACAGAAATACAAGGGCAGTCTCACCAGCTGCAACCACCTCCTGTGTGTCACTTTCCGAAGAAAGACATCTGCCTGCTTTCGAAAAAAAAAAAAAACATACTCCGAAATTGCCAGCTTTTTCAAAGGAAGCGGTTTTCCCCCCCAAAAAAAAAATAGTGCTGGTAGTGTCACACCCCCCCACACATGGGCAAAAAGAATTCTGCTGCAAACATCTGTGCCAATCTGTGTTTCTTGGATAGATCAGAGGTGCCACACTCTGGAATCTTCCTTAGTTCCTGAAAGACATGAAATAAACTGGGTGGTGATCTGATCCGAGATGATGTTGGAGTAGTAGCACAACAAGGTCGGTGTCCTTGCCTACAAATACTATTTTCACCTCCACTGCTTTTTCAAGGGTTGTCTTGACGAGGAGACAATCAGCATCTCCATTTATGCAAACACGTCAACGCTGCTGCTCTGAGGGAGTGGCTGAGCAAGTGTATGAAACGTTGTTTGTTGTGAGGATTGCCCAGGAACTGCTCTTTACATCCACAGAGAGCCATTTCTGGTTGGAAAGCAATGTCTCTGGCAGTGGTGTTTTCTTTCGTTCTATGGAGGTGTGCAGCATCTTTTGTGGACGATCCGCAGATCCATCAAACACAGCTGACACTTTCGTGTATCTTCGAATGACAAAATCCATGTACATGGCAACGTCCCCGTTGCTCCACTGGGCCAAGGGATACGGCGAAGTAGAAACCCCCCGTCGATGACTGTGAATGCACCTGGTGGAGTGCTTGGACTGACTTGTTTGGTTGATGTCCAAATGTCGTCTGCTAGAGCTGCTTTGTTTGCTCTTCTTGGAAGACCACATGCATCAAACAGCAAAGGACATCAGTTAGTTCATATTTCAAACGAATCTTCCATCAGATTTAGGAGTTTTTCCAGCTGCTTTTGTCAGTCTTTGCAACAAAAGATTCGGGTCAGCTGTCACCGTATCATTGTTGACTTTGACCACAGTTCATGAAGCCATTGTCTTCGCTTGATCTTTCTTCGAGAAGGTGACATCTGCAAAGCTCTTGCCAGTCATGGATTTCAAAATCTCATCCCCCCAGTTTCTTTTGCTTTGTCAGGATTTGCTGTTTGGTCTGCTGTTCTTCCACTTCCAATGCTCATCAAACACATCCGTTTCACCAAGTGGATTCCTTTGCTGCAAATAAGGTAGGATCTCTCGTTTGTGTCTCGATGATCTCGCTGCTGTGTCGACTCATGCTGATGTCCCCATGCCGCACGCTGGTCTTCAGGCAGACTTCTGTCACAGACTGCATGGCGACGCTGATCTCGGTGCACGCACGCATGCACAAACAACCATACTGACCGCTCTCCTTCTCCTAGGCCAGTCCCTCGAGTTAGACATCCACTGACTTTCATGCATTATGCATCAGAACCTGCTCTATGATGGGGTCAGTTGACAGACCTGCCCAAAATCGGTCAGATCGTCTAATGACGTGGTGCCCAAAAAGAAATTCCTGACAAACAACAGGATGTGTTTTTTCTAGAGCTTTCATTTGTTGCTCAAAAAAAACAAACAAAAAACCCAGACAGCCCCTGTCCCCATTATTCATTCCGTTAGTGTATTCTTTGAAGGGCATCCCACTCCCTCTCCTCTGTTATAAAAAAAAAAAAAAAAAAAAAAAATTGACAACGATGATATCAAAATAAAAAATTCTACACACACGATAAAAGTGTAGCATTAAAACAAACGCAAAAGAGAAAGTATAGTAGCTGTGGATTTTGGACTACAACCAGTACTGGATATAAGATCAGATCATGTAATGAATTTTAAATTAGAAAATATTTGTATTTAAGATATTATTTTCCATCTTGTCGATGAAAATTAAGAGTTATATATAAGAAAATGATAACCAAAATTAACCATTTAAATATAAAAATAATAAATTTGCCAAGGGAGATAATCATATTTTTTCGAGCTCACTCAAATGAAATGGCTTTGTTTACGTGTTCAGGTACAGTTTGTCGAGCTAAAAACTACTTGTATTCTTTAATGTCATGCTCCAATAGCCATTATACAACTACAGATGAAAGCAGAATATGCTCACGTCAGAATCGATGTCATAATGACGAACATTGTGCATTGAAGACTGCACTCCTCCGACCAGTTTCCCCGACGCTGCCGTCTTCCCAAGTTTGCGTGTTTTTTTTTGCATTCAAGGGAATAAACTCGTGAATTGAAACCTTACTCTCACTCGATTCGTTTTTAGGCCCTAGGGCACCGCTCAAGTGGCAAACTTATTTTTCTAGTGTTGTACGTGGTGTCGTGCATCAGTTTTATCACAAAACAAATTTAAAAGCTTGCACTTCAATCTGGAATATTCTACTGCTCAGACTAACTGTGGCAGAACTCAAGAAGC
>JADBJO010019694.1:50000-59665 GCA_016801955.1 Conus betulinus | reverse complement strand
TGTCTGCGGTGTTCTGGTTTCTCAGTTTTGTCGGGACTCAGAGTGTACATTGGTCGGGTGGGTTTTTTGTTTATTTATCTTTTAAATCTAAACTTATTTCATTCCCATGGTCAGTGGCGTCGGAGAATAAATTTCATTGGGGACTGGTGTGAGATGGGGGCAACCTGAACTGACAAAAACCATCACTTCAGTCCTCCAAAGTTTTACAGAAGCGGGGTGGGGGAGGATAAAAGCTAGAGAAGGGGGGGGGGGGGGGGGGGGGGGTTAAAAGCGGGAGGGGGAGGGGCGCTCTTTTTCCAAGCACCATAAAACAGCATCCATATTTTTTGCTTCAAGGATTAGGACTTTGAATGGAAAAGGCAGAAGCTGAGTTCTGTACCACCTAATTCTGCCGGCCGGAGGGGGAGGGGGGGGGGGGGGGGGGGGGATGGGTACCCTCATGCCCAATCCCCACCCCCCACGCCACTTAGTTCCCACGCCACTGATAATGTGTCAGTGCACATATAAGAGCAGCAACAAGCTGAATAGGCCGCCAACAAGGGTCCTCCAGGCATCACGGTCCCAGGGCAATTCTCTCTCCAGCTGGTTCCAGGTTTTCCCCAACGCTGTCATATCTGCATGCAGGTCTCGCGCGCCAGGAGTTCCTTGGCGGCCTCTCTTTCTTTTTCCCTGCGGGTTCCAGGACAATGCCTGCCTGGTGGTGTTGTCGGCAGGCTTTCTTAGGGTGTGGCCTATCCACCTCCATCTCCTTTGGAGAATATCTGCATCGGCTGGCTTCTGATTTTGTCTGTTGCCACAGGTCCTCGTTGCTGATCCTGTCTGGCCAGTGGATCCTCAGTATGCGCCTCAGACAGGAATTGATGAAAGTCTGGATCTGTTTGTGATGGTAACTGTGGTTCGCCACGTCTCAGCTCCATAAAGAAGTACTGATTTGACGTTGCTATTGAATATCCTTATCTTGGTTTTCTTGGAGATGACATTTGATTTCCAGATATTCTTCAGCTGGAGAAAGGCTGCTCTCGCTTTCCCGATTCTGGCTCTGACATCAGCATCTGTACCACCTTTGTATGTCGACGACGCTGCCAAGGTAAGTGAAGTTGTCCACCTCCTCCAGCGCGTTGCCTTCTAGCATGATGGGGTCTTGTTTGTGGCATTGGCTTTGGCAAAGTCTAGGTCGTCCGCTGCTTCCAAAGAGTCCACTGGACGCCATTGCGCTTGCCTGCAGTTGACGTCTTCATAACCCAGTCTATAGCGAGAAGGAACAGGAATGGTGAGAGAAGGCACCCTTGTCTCACCCCTGTTTTCACTTCAAAAGCATCTGTAAGTTGACCTCCATGTACAACTCTGTAGGTCATCCCCTCATAAGAATTTCGGATGATGTTGATGAACTTCTGTGGTACGCCATAATGTTGCAGCAGCTTCCAATAGATGCTCTGTCGACACTGTCGAAAGCCTTCTCGTAATCGATGAAAGTGATATACAGTGGTGAGTTTCCACTCTCGACGACTGCTCCAGGATGATGCGGAGTGTGGCAATCTGGTCGGTGCAGGACCTGTCCTTGCGGAAGCCCGCTTGCTGATCTCTGAGATGTGCGTCTACCTGGTCCCTTCATCCTTTCCAATAGGATTCTGTTGAATACCTTTAATTAATTATATTCATAAATGTATACATATAATACTTTGCAGTGGTCAAGAATGAAAAATCTAGGTTCAGATGTTATGTGATATTTTCAATCGAGCCTGGAAAAATAGTGTCGACTTTGTTATCCTTATTACTTCACATATCTTTATCATCATCGTCATAGTCTGAAATTTCACCGCTGAAGGTTTGCGTGACGCCATCTTGGATGCCAACCATTTGGCTTTTATTTCTTTTAATAGTTGTTGCCGATGGGCCTGTTTTTTTCTCCTCAGCAACTTTCGAAGTTACGTTTAGTGTTCTAGGGGAAGGATTTTTTTTTTTCAAGCTTTGATCATACATAATCTAAATAGACAACTTTCTGTTATCAGGAACTGTGCGCATACCAGATGTAAAGCTTGCAACTAGGTATGATTGAAGTTTTGTTCTTTATCTGATTCCTTCAGTGTGCCTACATTTCAAGCTGTTCCAGCTCAGTCTTATCAGAGTTAGAATAGGGATGACTGAATTCTAGTCGTATGCCCAGTGACTTAAATTTTCTTTTCTTTAACGTCGTCTTCTTTTCCTTCTTCTTCTTCTTGGGTTGTCTTTGTCATTTCAGTTTTTCTTCTTCGTCGCTGGAGAACCTTGCAATGTTCTCACAAATTTTCTTCCGTGTTAATTTGTCTTTGTTTACCGTCATCCTAGTCCTTTATTCATTAACTGTATCATTGATGCCTTGTCCTTTTTCACTGAACTGTTATTATAAATGATCATGCAACTTTATGGATTGTCCAAACATTTATCGAAAGAAAAGTGTGATTTGATATTGTTCATTTAGCCACATTTCAACAACGTGTCTCGAGTCCACATCTCTCTCCTTCTCTCTCTCTCTCTCTCTCTCTCTCTCTCTCTCTCTCTCTCTCTCTCTCTCTCTCTCTCTCTCTTTTCTAACGACAGATAATTTTTCCATTTTCTGTGGACAAAGAGATTTTTTTTAATAACAAAAATGCAAAGCGCGCGCGCGCGCGCGCGCGTGTGTGTGTGTGTGTGTGTGTGTGTGTGTGGTGTGTGTGTGTGTGTGTTAAAGAAATAGGTTTTCCTTGTTTAAGGATTGGGATGACAGTAGCTTTTTTTTTCAATCTGTAGGGAGCATTCCAGTATTCAGCAAATCTGAAAGAACACCAACAACTTTGATAACAGACTCTCAGGAAAATGCTTAATCATGTTATAGGAAATAGGATCCGAACCAGTGGATATCTTACCCGGTTTTATACGTTTAAGTGCGAAACAGAGTTCATGCATTGTTAAGTTTGTGTTTATATATAAAGTGTTACTTTCTATATTAGTCTGCTCAATGTTTCGGAATTTATCCTCAAACTCCTTTCTACGAATTTGTTCAGATTGAGATAAACACTCAGTCTGACTCATTGAAGCAAAAGTTTCTGCTAATAATCAGCCTTTTCTTTTAGTTCTATAAATTTATCATTACATGCAGAGCAGGCTGAGGGAGATGAAATGTACCCTTGATTTTTTTTTTTTATTTCTTTCCATAATTTAGAAACGTCATGTGGATGTTTAGAGCAAGTCATGATCAAATTACCATAATACTGGGGTTTTTTTGCAAGAGCTACTGCTCTGTTACTATAGTTATTAGCAATTTTGTATTTACAGTGGAGTTCGTTTACTACTTGGGGTGGCTGTGAATGACGACTATTCATCCAGTTTTGAAATGCCTCTGTTTTCATTTTTACGGCCAACTCACATGAGGAGGTTCACCAAGGGTTTGAGGCTCTCTTTGGATGGTCTTTAAACTTAATCTTTGGAATGGCACAATCTGCTGCTCTCAGAATAAGATTTCGTAAATCTACATAATTGTTTTCAAGCATTCGACCCTTGCAACGTTCTTTGATGTTCACAGAGCCTACGATTCAGTATGGCATTCTAAATTGTTGTTCAAAGCACATGAAGTAGGAATAATACAAGGTTTTTTTTTTTCCAATTTCTAAAAGCTTTCTTATCGGACAGAACTATCCAAGTCAATCTACATGGAGCTTTATTAACTTCTAAGACTATTAACATGGGTGTTTCCCCAAGGAAGTGTAATCGCTCTAACACTTTTCTCGCTAATGCTTTACGATATTAAACAGGTTAATACAAAAGGTGCCACATTAGCTCTATATGCAGATGATATTGCTCTGTGGAGAAATGTAAACTGCAATTTTTCCAAACAAAAAACCAAAGAAAGAAAATCATTGAACAGTATCAGGAAATAGTTGACAATATTTTTCATTACATGAAATCAAATGGGTTTGGTTTATCTGCTCACAAAACTGTCTTTGTTGTCTTTACAAAGAAAACAATTGCGTTCGAAGGCAGAGAAGCTATCTCTATAAGGGTGATAATAATTTGATATACCCAAGCAAACAAGTTAAGTTTCTCGGAGTAATCTTCCACTATAAACTTTTTTGGAGTAAACATATTAAATTTCCTTGTAGAAAAGGCTAGGAAAAAAAGTTGGTTTATTACGTGTTCTTTCTGCTATACCTCTGATTAACTGGGGATCTAATCTCGTCTATGTCGCCTCAGGGTTAGTTCGTTCAATTCTGTCATATGGCCAAAAAGTTCTTTTTACAGCTGGAAAGACAGATTTACACAAGCTAACCAGTATTGACTCGTTAGCCTTTAAAATTGCATTAGGACTTCCCTGATGGGCTTCAATTGATTTGACGTACAAGGAGGCTGGTGTGTTACCCTTAAATGAACACAGGCTAAGTTGCGCCTGTAATTTTACAGTGAGGGCTAGAACCATCCCAAATTCAGTAATGACTGAACTGGATGGCAGTACGTATATTTCAAGAGAGAGATCCGTAACAAATCGGTATACATGTCCCTAGGTGATTATGTTTCCCCATTGTTTCAGAACTGCAACCTCTCTCTTGATGGTATTGCCCAGGTTCCATGTTGTTCATACCCTTCGTGGTTGTCAGAGCAGGCTGAAATAATCTACTCTTACGGAGATTTTAATAAAAAAGATAATCCTCTGTTACTATCATCCTATGCCAAAGACTTGATAGACAGGAATACGATTCCCATCTACACATTTTCACGGATGGTTCTGTTTTAGATTCTTCCGATGTTGGGGCTTCCTTTGTAATACCAGCGCTTAGCATCAGAAAGAAATTCCATATTACGAAAGGATGTTCTATATTTACAGCAGAGTTATTTGCTATTTTGAAAGCACTAGATTTTATACTTGACATGCCCGTTATACATAGACAAATACTTATACTATCGGACTCAAAATCAGCGCTTACGGCTTTACATTGTCAATCAAAATCTAGTCGTTCAGACTTGTGTGTGAGATCTTATTTCTCATTCATCAGTTAATAACCCGGGGTATCGATGTAACTCTGTTATGGGTTCCAGGGCACTCTAGTTTACGTGGCAATGATTTTTCTTCATCTGAAGCTATCCACATTCTGACAAGTTCAATCTGGAACATAAGACAGATACAATATCTTGAAGATTCAGCTCGGAAGCACAGATGGGATATGACGAAACCAACAAGCAAATGCTGTAATCCTCCAGGGGCAATCCCAAATCGTAACCTTGTACATAGGCTGCGGGTTAATGGTTGGTTAGGTAGGTATTTAAAACCGGCACCTGCTTGTGCATGTGGTCAGACTCTCGATATCCCTCATTTTTTATTTGACTGTACTAGTACAAAAAATCACTTTCAGCCTCTTCATGATAAGATGAAGTCCTTCAAGCTTCCGTTGACTTTGTCAAGTGTTTTTAATCCCAGTTATGAGAACGGCTGGAGCCTGGCAATGTTGGCTGTTACTCTTATTAAATCTCATCCACTTGGAAGATATTTTTAATTCTTCCACCGCCCCACCCTCCTCGATGCCTCCCTCCCCCCTAACAGGTTTTGTTTGTTTGTTTGTTTTTTTTAGAACCAATTCGCGAATTTTTGAAACGTTAAAATCTTATTCATAGGCATATTCCATATCAGTATGGTTCGGCGTCTAATTTGCACGTAGAGCAAGGCTTTTTTCCCCCCCCCCCCCCCCCCCCCCCCCCCCCCATCTTCCTCCCTCCTCTTCTCCCCTTCCCCAATCCATATACACCCATAAGCTGTTCGACTCTTACGAGTAATATGTCAGCCAGTTCCATACTTTAATGACCCTTGACTACCATGTATTGGATATACATGTAGTCACACAGAATTGGTGTTTCTGAATTCCGGTATATATGGGCTCTCAGTGTGTGTGTGTGTGTGTGTGTGTGTGTGTGTGTGTGTGTGTGTGTGTGTGTGTGTGTGTGTGTGTGTGTGTGTGTGTTATAGTGTATGTAGAAATTATCTCCTCTATAGGCTTATTGCTTTGATGTTTGGACAAACGAACGAATGAACGAAGTTTAATGCTGTTAGGCTGTAAAGCCCCTTAAGCAAATCGGCGGGATGTACACAACAAAACGCGACTCAATTTCGATTTTATTAACATGGAAACCACAGCAATATCCTGTTTTTTCACTTTACGTGATGAAATCATGAACGAGAAAATGTCACTGGTGTTCACTGTCAGTTCTGTAGACGACGGTCACCCCAGGTAAAACTGGATCAGTCCGTGGACAGCGTGCAGCCGCCATAGAGCACATGCTTGGGTCTCTGCATGCTTCGTGTTGCCGATGCGTCTTCCTTTCCAAATGCAGGACAATTTAAGACATTCCTCTTATGACATGTGTCTTTCTTCCTGGTTGTTAAACCAGAAAAAGCGATCGTCTTCCGAACACGGATCGCAGGAATATTCTTGAACGACGTCGTCTGATTCACACAGCAGCACACTTACATCATCCGTTTGATGGAACACATCCTTCCGAAATACTTTTTTGTCTATAGCTTTGCTCCAAACTTGTGTCGATGTCCGACTGGTGGATTTCTGGGCCCCTGCTGTTTGCACACCGACGGATCGGGGTGCGAGCACCGAAGCGTATCCTGAATGGGCGTGGATGTGTATGTGCGTGCGCGCGTATGTGTGCGTGCATGCGTGTGTTTATGAGAGTGAATGCATGTGTGTACGAGTGCTCGAGTATGTGTGTGTGTGTGTGTGTGTGTGTGTGTGTGTGTGTGTGTGTGTGTGTGTGTGTGTGTGTGTGTGTGTGTGTGTGTGTGTGTGTGTGTGTGTGGGCGTGTGTGTGTGTGTGTGTGTGAGTGTGCAAGTTTGAGTGTATGTGAGGGTATGGGTGTGTTCGTATTGAGATGCGTGTATTTGTGTATTTATGTAAGTGCGTACTTTTGTGTGTGTGCGCGCGGGCACGCGCGCCCGTATGTGTATGTGTATGTGCGTGAGTACGCGCGCGCGCATGTGTGTGCGCTGTGTGTGTGTGTGTATGTGTATGTGTGCGCGCGTATTTTGGTGTGTTAATTATGCTTCTTTGCTTTGAATGAAAAACGTTGGTATTCCTGAGCGCAGTTAAACGATTCCTCTCCCGTGACTTCCTCATACTGCATTCCCACCCAGGACTTCACAAAATGCCGCTTGCGGGTAAATGTACCGACTGAGCGCCGGTAACGTTAAGCTTTGAAACTGGTTCAGGTTGTGGTCAGACCGAGTTAGAGATGTACGAATTGTTTGTTCGTTTCTTTCTTTTTATTTGTTGGCGCTCTTTTTTTTTTTACTTCAAGCTTTGATCATACGTAATCTAAACAGACAACAATGAAATATGCGGGTGCGCATTCAACTGGTACAGTTGAAAGAATTACACAGAACGATTTTAACAGACGAATCTGACGAACTATTTTACGATCGGCAGATAGAGTTGAACACAAGTTGTGACTGACAATGCGCTTACCTGCTGTGTATTTTGTATTAAATCGTATTGCAATGTAAAGGGTTGTATGAACTGTTTATATTCTATTGGACCACCGGACTGAGCTGCACTGTATTGTACTTTAGGCGTCTTGAATTGGATTGGGATAGACTGAGGTGTGTTGCATAATATTTTATTATACTGTGTTATTTTGTACTGTGTTGGACCGGTCTTGATTAGACTGGATTGAATTATTACATGGGCACAACAGATTTGTCCATAAAATCTGTAAAAACTCGGCTGGAAGAGCGCCAGACTCGTGAACCGGCCATCTCGGGGTCGCAGGTTCGAATCTCTGACGGGCTCTTCTGGTACAACCAGGGTTTTCCTTGGAGTTAACATCGGTTCTGACTCCATTTTCCAGAATGGTCCTTCGATGAGGTGTAAACCGAGGTGGCATGCGTGAACACACGTATAAAATCTTGCACACACATCAAATGGTTTCACTAGCTTTCAGAAGAGAAGTCCAGTCTGGCCGTTGGTATGGATGACACGTCTACATACAGCATGCACACCATCCAGGGAAAAATAAAAGAATGACAGAAAAATCAGTGATTAATGTTAAACTGAATGAAGCGGGAAACGACTGAATGTGGCGCCAGCAGGCAGCTTTTCAATCGGCTCTCCCCAGGTGGGTAGTCAGTTGTGTAAACGAAAGCATGGGTTGTAAAGCGTTAAGAGCTTAGTCTCTAACCGAGGATAAGCACTATGTGAAAACTCTACTTCTACTAACTACTACCACTACTACTGCCACCACCACCACCACTACTGCTGCTGCTACTGCTACTGCTACTACTACTACTACTACTACTACTTATCACTAAGTCAATCAATCGGGCTGGTATTCCCGGGAAGTGCGATCTGCAAAACATTTCTCTCTAGTTATCGTACTGTTGCTCTCTCTGGTGAAAGGGCCTCACCAATGTACAACGCAAACAACATAGTTTTCTGCCTTTGCATGGTTTCGTTTACCTAACAAATGTTTGTTTTTTTTTTTTCACATGTTTCTGCGACAGACAACTTGTCGCGATTTCTCTAACGTGTGCTAACTGTATGGTACACACCAGGCCTTGATTCATTTTCTCGTCAGAAGCCTTAAACTTGTGATCTAATGGAAAGGTGTAGAATACACCGTGCTCTATGAGATTTGAGCCGCAATGTTCAGAGATAGTATCACAGACTACCTATTCTCAGGCAGCAACGCAGATCTCAGGCCGGAGGCACCCTCTGTGTAGGCAGTCAACAATCTGAGGCAGACACTCTCGAGTCGTCGATAGCTGTCCCCATTTCGAGGTCTCTCCACGAAATGGTGAAACGAAATAGTCCACTCTACTAGCAAGTCCTCTACTCTTCCCAAATTTTTGGTGACAAGCTCACCCCCAAAAGACCCCCAAAGAAGTAACTATACCAAGATTTCTCATCTAAAGAGCTTGTTAGAAGGGAGCTCACTCCAGCCACGGAACTTGGACACAGTTCTGACCATACCCTGGATCAGACATGGACCGGGAGGTTCAAACCGGCAACTGGAAGCCGAACACCCGAATGAACAGAACCCCTGCCTCCCTTTCCAAACGAATGGCAAGGGAAGGGGGGGGGGGGGGGGGGGGGGGGGGGGGGGGGGCTGGAGGAAAAAAAAAAACAATGGGGATGGGGCGGGGGGTGGAGGAAAAACACCCTCCCAGGTTGACTGACTTACGGATTTAAGCGTCAATCAGTACAAAGGAAAACAAATCAGTGATCACCTAAAAGTGATTAAAAGGCAAACACGTGATCACGGCCCTGTCGGGTCAAACTTCATGAGCTTCAAGATCAGACGAATACAGCATGACATGACAAGAAACCTCTCTTCCACCGAAAAAAAAAATAATAAGAAGAAGAAGAAGAAGAAGAAGAAGAAGAAGCTGATGATGATGATGATGAGAAGAAGAAGAAGAAGAAAGAAGAAGAAGAAGAACAACAACAACAACAACAACAACAAGGTAACGCTGCTGGTTCTTAGACTGGTATTCTATCAAGTTTTTTGTTCAAGTAGAACTGTAAAAAAAAAAAAAAAAATGCCAGTCTTACCCGAGCTTCTCTCTCTCTCTCTCTCTCTCTCTCTCTCTCTCATTCACCACACACACACACACACACATACACACACGCGCGCGCGCGCGCGCGCGCACGCACGCACT
>JADBJO010019694.1:35000-37500 GCA_016801955.1 Conus betulinus | reverse complement strand
TTTGAATAGAATTTGTTGATATCATCATCTCTTATGTCATTAGTATTTAGCGATTTTAGAATATTCTCATACATTTTCCAGTCAGCACACTTATAATTATATTTGGCTATAATGTCTTTGTCTGTCGTAGTCTGGACTAAGTTATCATTAGGAGTAATAAAAACGGGTAAGTGGTCACTTCCTAAGCTATCAGTGTGTGTGTTCCAGTCACTATTTGGTACAAGGATGGGAGAATTAAGACAGATCAATGGCAGAAGCTCTTTGAGTGGCTATATCAGGGATCCTTGTGACTCTCCCGTCATTAAGTAGATAGAGAGAAGCATCAACGATATTTTCGACAAATCTGTTACTAGTCACAGAAACGGTATCAGCTTCCCAAAAAGGTGAATGAGCGTTGAAGTCACCAGCGAGTTGCCATTTCTCATTCGAATCATGCAATGGACGTAGCCATTCAGTATTTTCTTCATTTGGCCCTCTAGGTAAGTACACACTGACGACATTAACAATTAACGTCTGACTGATTTTAATCCTTGCTGCACAGGAATGCAGTTGTAATATGTTTGTTGGTGCCGGTGACGAACACACGGAGTAATCCATTTCATCATTAATATGAATAGCTGTTTTTGACTTTCTCTCCTTTCTCTGTCTTTTCACAGACCAGAGGGAAAAAAAAAATAGTTTGACAGTTTGGGGAGATTATTACGAGTCACATTTAACGACTGCAAAATGAGAATCTGATAGCTGGAGGAAGCAAGATGTTGAATAAGGTAAGGCAGGTTTGTATGTATGAATCTGCAGTTCCATTGCATAAATCTGATAGCTTTACTTTCGCCCATGACTCCTACTTAACAACAGTACAAAATATTTTGATATTTGAATGGTGACAAACTAGTAAACTATCAAAAATAGAGGTGGAGCATAAGAGAGAGAGAGAGAGAGAGAGAGAGAGAGAGAGAGAGAGAGAGAGAGAGAGAGAGAGAGAGAAGGTGGGGGGGGGTATAAATATAGTTCTAAGATACAAAGAATTAAACCTGGCGGATAACAGTAGTTACGAAGTGATGTAGTCAATGAACGTTGATTTGTTGTCCGCAGCCAAGCAGTATCTACACACTGTGTTTCAATACCAGTCTCTTAATACTTCGAACGTGTTCTGCCATGGGTCCCTTTCACCACGGAAGCGTGGAAAACCTTGCTCGGGGGTAGGCGTGTCTGGGCAGCTGATAAAGCGGGCACCTTGATGTTTTCTTTGGCTTCACCCAGAACAGCTGTCTCAGGTGTCGCCCCACGTGTCCCGAAGGACACTGGCCCCTCTTGTAGTTGGGTGAAGGCCGTCCTTCTTCAGTAGTCTGGTATGCAGGTTGCCATGGTGGACGAAGGAGACTTTTTCCACACCATACAGTTCTGTGGATACCAAGGCATTAAATAAGTCCCGTTTAGTTTCCATGCCAGAATCTCTGAGTGGTGCGATCTTGTTTTGACGATTTTTTTGTTTTGGGGTGTCTGGCTGCTAGATCTCTGACAGAAATCAGCAAAGATTTTACTACTGATTTTGGGGTCCGACTTTTTTTTTTATGTCGTTGACCCCTCAGTGAATGACTACAGCGTCTTGTGACTTCTAAATGGATGAACCAGTTGAGTCACAAGGAGGTCATTAGTCGTGGAAGCCTTGTATGCTAGAGCTTCAAAACCATAGGAATACCCAAGTCTGTCCGCATCAACTCCGTTCAACACCGAGTCGTGCAGTATTGTGACCATCGGGAAGAACTTGTTCTTCTTTGTGGAACGAAGGTCCTTTTCGTGACTGTAGACTGACGTTAGGAGATGTAGTGTTGACGTCAGATTTCTTAGAAACATTGCACACGTTAAATTCAATAAAAACAAAACACCGTCTTTTTTCAGCACAAGCTTTCGAGCCACTGCTCTTCTTCAGGCCGCATGGCAACAAGTGACGCTATAGATAAAATGGCGTCCATTGGTGACAATATCTGTGACATCATCATCATCATCATCATCTCTCTCTCTCTCTCTCTCTTGCATAACTCATTGCACACGTTCTTTTCTTCAGAATCGGCAGAGACAACATGCCGTTTTCTTCCTTCCGTGTTAGGCCTGTTTTCCCACTTTTGCTGGTTTAGTACCAGCTACAGGAGATTTGGGAGCTGACTTAGCTGCCTCAGCGTAAGTTAAAACATTTACTCTATTGATCGGAGAATTTGAGTTGCTGGTCGTCGCGGTGTCCTTGGCAACCACGTCTTTCAGTGCTAATTTCATGTCAGCAATCAATTCATTTTGATTTTGCACACGGATTCCAGACATGAGACTCGTTCACAAAGAGTTCCGATAACGGATTGAAGATGAAGGATGATACTCAGAGTTTTTAGGATTTTCTTCTTCGGGTTTGCTGTCTTCAGATTTCCCGTGTGATTGAGCAGCTTGTTTCCGACGGTTTTCTCGATGTTCTCGATTTAATACTTTTTTTTCGAAGACACGCGCCTTTTTC
>JADBJO010019694.1:17500-32500 GCA_016801955.1 Conus betulinus | reverse complement strand
TTTTCTAATAGACTGTATCCCTCATGGACAGATATGGAATACTGATACATTCTGACCCGCTTGTATTTCTTGCTCCCCGCTTTGTGCTCTGTCGATTCTCTCATTAAACCGAATACCACAGTGTGAAGGAACCCAAACAGAAAGAGATACTCGTATCCCTAATAACCAAAAAAATGTATTATTGATGAATGTCTGTAATTAAAATCTTTTCTTATTGTTGTTGATTTGCTGAGGGCAAATAAAACCGATTTTGAATCGACACAAAAGACGGCCTGAAGTGTTGGGCAAGAAAGATCAAGAAGATAATACAGGGCCATTAAAATGGCAGTTAGCTCGGCTGTAAAAATGGAACTGTTTTTTCCAAGTTAGTAAGATTTTTCCACCTTTATAGAAGGAATAGCAAATGCTACACCTGCTTCTTTGGTATCTAAAAGAGATCCGTGTATATATCTTAAGATGAAGCGGGTACGAGTTTTCTATATACTCTTTTACTGTTATGCCAATCAAGTTTTCATTGTCACCTTTTTTCAAAGACGAATGGTTGATATCAAATGATGCTCTTTGAAGTTCCCATGGTGGGCTGGGAGATGAAGGAAGTTGAGGTTTAATTATTTCGTTATAGTTAATTTCTGACTCTCTTCGAATAAATTGGAAGTGAAAGTCCTAATTGTCGTAAGCGAGGAGATTGATTTTGGTCTTTTAAGGAAGTTAATATCAGATCTCAAACTAACTTCGTTTTCAACATTGATGTCACATGTTGAAGATCGTAAGACATACTTTGCGACAGCGAGCCGTCGATACTCATCTAATGGTAATACCCCCCCAGTTTCGCGATGTGTTCCTAGGGACGATGCAAGATATGGTACACCTATAGCTAGTTTGAAAGCTTTGTAATCCAAGCTCTGCATTTTCTTTAGCAAACTTGTAAGGGCACTGAAGAAAACTTCTTGTCCGTAAGTGAGTCTTGACCGTATCAGCGATAATGCCAGGTGTTTGAGTACATTAGCATCTTGGCCCCAGTTTTGTTTTTTGTATAACTTTTAGAAAATTAAAACTTTTTCTGGCCTTTGTTAATAGATATTGAATATGATGGTTCCACGATAACTTTGAAGTAATATATACTCCAAGAAATTTTTACCATCGGTCTATAATCTAGGATTTCTTTATCTATTCTAAAAAAAATGGGTAAACTCTGGTGGATCATGCCCACTATTGAAAAGTACAAGATTAGTTTTTTTCCGGTGATAACAAGAGTCCATTCTCCATCATGTAATTATTTAAGTTATCAAGTTCCCGTTGATACAATTTTCTGAAATAGTTCAGCTGTCTTTTGGAGGTTTTCCTTTTTATGGTAACTTTCATCCACATGCATATGTCATCTGCATATTGTGCGATTACAATATTATTTGACACAGATTGTGGTAAATCATGGAGCAGAATATTGAATAAATGAGGGGCAATAACTGATCCCTGTGGGATTCCCATTTGGGGAAATCTTAAGGGTGGAATAGGAGTTGCCTACTTTTGTTTGCATACTTCTGTCAGATAAGAAATTCTTAACATAGTCATAGATATGTCCAGATAGACCAATACTTTTTAATTTATACAGTAATCTACCATGCCAGACATGGTCATAGGCTTTCTTTATATCAAAGAATGTGTCCAGTACATTTTTTCTGTGAGCAAACTGATGTTATCTCTGGTTGTTAGTTTCACTAAATGATCAGTTGTACTTCTCTTCTTCCTGAAACCTGCTTGATTGGTAGGGGATAACTTTTCTTTTATCACAATGGTAAATTAGTCTGTTTAAAATGATCTTTTCTAGCAACTTACCAGTGTATAATGTTAGAGCAATAGGTCTGTAATTGTTTTTATCTTTCTTTGACTTTCCCTCTTTTGGTATTGGAACTATGATTGGGTGTTTCCATACTTTTGGAATATGACCTTCATCCCAGCATTTTTGAAACAATTCATGTAGTAATATAATCCAGTTTTTCCTGCTAATGTTTTAACATTATGCTAGATATTGCGTCTGCTCCGACTGACGTTTTTCTTATCACTTAAAGAAAACAGCGTGTCTTTCAGTTCTTTCAAAGTAATTGAGGCATTGATATAATTTGCATTATCTGATACAGGATCTTTATACATATCTTTTTGGGCCTCGTTTTCCCTAAAAGTTCTTATTTCTTTTTGGAAGATTATTAGGAATCATTGTATCAGAAAACATGTCGACGAACGACTCGGCCTTTTGTAAATTAGAAGGAAATTCATTACCTTCAATTCAATCCTGACTGGACATAACGGTAAATTTACTCCATTTTTCATATTACTGAATTTTGACCGTATCTTTTGTAGATCTTTATGGCTATAAACTTCATCTGTACAAAATGCAGCCCAATACTGCCGTTTCATTTGCGCTTTTGTTTTTGTTACTAAATGAATTCGCTTTCCTCATGGGGGTGTGATTTTCTTCTTTTTTTTTTTTTTTTTTTATCCTGTGCGTATATTTTGAATAAACGTTTTTTTTTCGTTCACAACTTTCTCACAAACTTCGTTCCACCAGATGTTTCCCGAATGTTTGTCAGATTTTAAATTAGAATATTTCCGCATGGAATGATCAGTTGCTGCTTGTAACACAGTGTTCGTGATTTTTGAATAGAATTTGTTGATATCATCATCTCTTATGTCATTAGTATTTAGCTATTTTAGAATATTCTCATACATTTTCCAGTCAGCACACTTATAATTATATTTGGCTATAATGTCTTTGTCTGTCGTAGTCTGGACTAAGTTATCATTAGGAGTAATAAAAACGGGTAAGTGGTCACTTCCTAAGCTATCAGTGTGTGTGTTCCAGTCACTATTTGGTACAAGGATGGGAGAATTAAGAGACAGATCAATGGCAGAAACTCTTTGAGTGGCTATATCAGGGATCCTTGTGACTCTCCCGTCATTAAGTAGATAGAGAGAAGCATCAACGATATTTTCGACAAATCTGTTACTAGTCACAGAAAACGGTATCAGCTTCCCAAAAAGGTGAATGAGCGTTGAAGTCACCAGCGAGTTGCCATTTCTCATTCGAATCATGCAATGGACGTAGCCATTCAGTATTTTCTTCATTTTGGCCCTCTAGGTAAGTACACACTGACGACATTAACAATTAACGTCTGACTGATTTTAATCCTTGCTGCACAGGAATGCAGTTGTAATATGTTTTGTTGGTGCCGGTGACGAACACACGGAGTAATCCATTTCATCATTAATATGAATAGCTGTTTTGACTTTCTCTCCTTTCTCTGTCTTTTCACAGACCAGAGGGAAAAAAATAGTTTGACAGTTTGGGTAGATTATTACGAGTCACATTTAACGACTGCAAAATGAGAATCTGATAGCTGCTGGAGGAAGCAAGATGTTGAATAAGGTAAGGCAGGTTTGTATGTATGAATCTGCAGTTCCATTGCATAAATCTGATAGCTTTACTTTCGCCCATGACTCCTACTTAACAACAGTACAAAATATTTTGATATTTGAATGGTGACAAACTAGTAACTATCAAAAATAGAGGTGGAGCATAGAGAGAGAGAGAGAGAGAGAGAGAGAGAGAGAGAGAGAGAGAGAGAGAGAGAGAGAGAGAGAGAGGTGGGGTGGGGGTATAAAAATATAGTTCTAAGATACAAAGAATTAAACCTGGCGGATAACAGTAGTTACGAAGTGATGTAGTCAATGAACGTTGATTTGTTGTCCGCAGCCAAGCAGTATCTACACACTGTGTTTCAATACCAGTCTCTTAATACTTCGAACGTGTTCTGCCATGGGTCCCTTTCACCACGGAAGCGTGGAAACCTTGCTCGGGGGTAGGCGTGTCTGGGCAGCTGATAAAGCGGGCACCTTGATGTTTTCTTTGGCTTCACCCAGAACAGGTGTCTCAGGTGTCGCCCCACGTGTCCCGAAAGGACACTGGCCCCTCTTGTAGTTGGTGTGAAGGCCGTCCTTCTTCAGTAGTCTGGTATGCAGGTTGCCATGGTGGACGAAGGAGACTTTTTCCACACCATACAGTTCTGTGGATACCAAGGCATTAAATAAGTCCCGTTTAGTTTCCATGCCAGAATCTCTGAGTGGTGCGATCTTGTTTTGACGATTTTGTTTTGGGGTGTCTGGCTGCTAGATCTCTGACAGAATCAGCAAAGATTTTACTACTGATTTTGGGTCCCGACTTTTTTATGTCGTTGACCCCTCAGTGAATGACTACAGCGTCTTGTGACTTCTAAATGGATGAACCAGTTGAGTCACAAGGAGGTCATTAGTCGTGGAAGCCTTGTATGCTAGAGCTTCAAAACCATAGGAATACCCAAGTCTGTCCGCATCAACTCCGTTCAACACCGAGTCGTGCAGTATTGTGACCATCGGAAGAACTTGTTCTTCTTTGTGGAACGAAGGTCCTTTTCGTGACTGTAGACTGACGTTAGGAGATGTAGTGTTGACGTCAGATTTCTTAGAAACATTGCACACGTTTAAATTCAATAAAAAACACACAAAACACCGTCTTTTTTCAGCACAAGCTTTCGAGCCACTGCTCTTCTTCAGGCCGCATGGCAACAAGTGACGCTATAGATAAAATGGCGTCCATTGGTGACAATATCTGTGACATCATCATCATCATCATCATCTCTCTCTCTCTCTCTCTCTCTTGCATAACTCATTGCACACGTTCTTTTCTTCAGAATCGGCAGAGACAACATGCCGTTTTCTTCCTTCCGTGTTAGGCCTGTTTTCCCCACTTTTGCTGGTTTAGTACCAGCTACAGGAGATTTGGGAGCTGACTTAGCTGCCTCAGCGTAAGTTAAAAATTTACTCTATTGATCGGAGAATTTGAGTTGCTGGTCGTCGCGGTGTCCTTGGCAACCACGTCTTTCAGTGCTAATTTCATGTCAGCAATCAATTCATTTTGATTTTGCACACGGATTTCCAGACATGAGACTCGTTCACAAAGAGTTCCGATAACGGATTGAAGATGAAGGATGATACTCAGAGTTTTTAGGATTTTCTTCTTCGGGTTTGCTGTCTTCAGATTTCCCGTGTGATTGAGCAGCTTGTTTCCGACGGTTTTCTCGATGTTCTCGATTTAATACTTTTTTTTCGAAGACACGCGCCTTTTTCTAATTTTTCTTGTAGTCCGGAGCGTCCTGATTTGCCGTGGTTGTTGTGCGACCTCCTAGACTTCGGGATCTTCTTAGTCTTGCCATGATGATGGTAGAACTGCAAAAACTTTGGACAGTGTTTTGATTCACTTGGTGACTGCGCCCGCCATCTTGTGTGTGTCCATGTCTGTGTGTGTGAGTGTGCAAGTTTGAGTGTATGTGAGGGTATGGGTGTGTTCGTATTGAGATGTGTGTGTATTTATGTATGTGCGTGTGTGTGTGTGTGTGTGTGTGTGTGTGTGTGTGTGTGCATATGTGTGTATGTGAGTGCGCGCACACGCGCGCGCGCGCGTGTGTGTGTGTGTGCGCGCGCGCGTATTTTTGTGTGTTAATTATGCTTCCTTGCTTTGAATGAAAAACGTTGATATTCTGTTCATAATGTTTCTCTAAATGTCAGTACAACCTTGAGTTAATATGACAATGAATCGGTTTCAGTCAGACAGTGTGTGTGTGTGTGTGTGTGTGTGTGTGTGTGTGTGTGTGTGTATGCATGTGTGTGTGTGTGTGTGCGCGCGCGCGCGCGCGCGCACACATTTCTCAGCTGTGGGAAATGTAGAAAACACACCCATCTGTTTTAAACTACAATGATTTTTAAACTAAAATAGGCTACATACACACACAAAAAACGAGGCGTAAATCGTTTTTTATACACAATACAAAATGCAGTAACAAGGTTTCGACGAATGTTCCCTTCAGATATTAGCACAAAGCAATACTCATAGATTGTAGTCAACGTGTGAAGATGTCATTCTTGTGCTGACGGTGATCGCTGTGCGTTTTTATTGTCTGTTGTAACGTCAACTGAAAGAATATAATTTTGTCGAATTCTCTCTCTCTCTCTCTCTCTCTCTGTATATTAAATGAACATTACTTTGCACTTTTTTGTGTTTGTTTTTTATTTAGCTTTTTTTTTTAAGTCTGTTTCAATCTCCTTACAACGATTTTTGATTTATTTTACGAAACAGGATGTGATAAATATGTTAGATGGTTGATAAAGTGTGTGGGAGAGGGAGTTTCTCTAGTATGTAGTTGTGGGAAAGGAGGTTTACTGCCACCAGAGTAAGTGAAACCCTTCCACCTTTTCTGCCACCACTGAGGAGCCTATTGATTCCCTGACACTGCCTTCCGCAGGTGGCCTTTTCCGAACAGTGATTTGCTGAGTGAGCAAACCTTCTGCGATGCGGGCGTGTTATAGTTGTAACGGAAGAGAGAGAGAGAGTAGCCCGTAGTCTTAGGGTTCTTTGTTTGTTCGTTTGTTTTTTTGCTAAAGCCCTCTTCAGGTAAGTAAAAACTCATGGTAGAATATTGGTGTATTTACATTTTAAAACGTTTCGACCCAGTGAAAGTAATGCCCCAACGGCCATCCCCGAGTTCAGCTCAATGGGACCCTGTTGCCGTGCTGCATCCACCTAGCCTATTCTAAGATTGACTTGCACGGTTTAAAACATTTTTGTTGCAATTTAGTACAAGGGTGGCAGCATGGTTTCTCTGCTGATTGCTGCAGAGAACGCTGCCACAGCCTGCCTGGACGACTTGCTCGTTCAGTTCATTCCAGTCCATGACGGTCTGCACGAAGAATGAGCGCTGGTACTGCTCGGTGCTCGACTCTGAACTACAGATCTACGGCTGTTGTTAGACGTGAATTTTGTGACGATGTTGTTTGTCAGGAAGACATGAAACATATTGGACGGATTTTTCTCTTTTCTCTCTTCATTGGTGTTTAAAACGTCTCTGGGCGCAGTGCTGGAAGAAGTCCTTCAAAGATCTTGTAGAAGGTGACTAGTTTTTGTTGGTTCCTGTGCGCTTGGAGGGGTGGTAACTAGAGTTCAGTCAACATTCGCGCGACGCAACCCGGGTCTCTGGACCTGTAGTCACGCTTGATAAATCTTGCTGCTTTTCTTTGGATTGCGCTCAACTTTTTCCTGGTCCTTTACCGAGCACGGGTCCTACACAGTAGTTCCGTAATACAGGACTGCCCGGATCAGGAGAGGTACGCCAAGCGACGACATTCTGGGATGCAGCTGCCAAGATTACGGACTTAGGAAACTTAGTGTGGAGCTCGCCTTTTAGCAGATCTTTGCCATATGATTTGACCGTTTCAAATCCATGGATAGTTCAACACCGAGATATGGGTTTGTTCCACATGTTTGAGGATCTCGTCATCCAATCTGTAGAAGAAAGATGACTGGTTTTTGGACTCTGTGAAGAGAATGTAGCGCTTTGATGCATTAAATGTCAGTTCCCAAGTCTTCGGCCCACCTTTCAAGTTTGTTGAGGTCGTCTTGCAGGGAGATGTGATCTTGCAGTGAGTGAACTTCCCGGTATAAGAGGCTGTCGTCTGTGAATAGGCGCACTGTTGAGTTCACGGTGTCAGGGAGGTTATTTACATGGCACAAGAAGGGCGATGGGCCTAACACCGTGCCTTGTGGGACGCCTGACTTCACCGCTGTCTCTCTGAAATTTTCGCTTCCTGGACGACTTTAATAGTTCTCTTAGTTAGGAAGCTGCTAATTCACTGCAGAACAGGGCCTTTAATCCCGTAGTGTGTTAGCTTGTGTAAGAGCTTGGCATGGGGCACAGTATCGAATGCCTTGCTGAAGTCGAGAATGATGACATCTGACTGAATTCTGGAATTGTGTGTCTTGAGGAGGTCATCCATGGTGTTATGTAACTGGGTCTTGCAGGAGAATCCAGATCTGAAACCGTGGTTTCTGTCGGTAAGGATGTCGTACTTCTCCGAGTGGTCTTGCATGTGACTGCAGACGATGTGTTCCATTAGTTTGCAGGCTACGGATGTCAGTGACACTGGCCTGTAGTTTTTGCTCTTATTTCAATCTTCCTTTTTAAAGACGCTGGTAATATTTGCCGTGAGCCAGTCAGTTGGGAGTGATCCAGTTGTGTCTATTGCCGGTGGGCTCTGCAGTCATGAAATACGGGCTGGTGCACCCATGGGGATGCTATTTTAAGGCTGTTATAATAAGTTGCATCCTGTAGTCTGATTTATCTCTGTTCGGGAGCAGTTATGTCCCTTGATATCTTAATGGAGTGTCCTGCGCGTGCCTGTACCCATCGTCAACACAGCGCAGGCCTCCAAGGGTGGTACAGGACTGTTCTAAAGGCAGGTGGAGACAGTGCTTCTCTGGGTCCTCCCCAGCACCTTCGGGTGTTTCTTTTTCTTCGTGAGCCAGTCAGTTGGGAGTGATCCAGTCTGTAGGGAATGGTTAAAGATGCATGTCAGAGGTGCCGCCAGGGTTTTCGCGCAATTCTTGAACATTCTGCGGAATATCCCATCTGGATCACAGGCTTTGGATGCATTGAGGTTCCACAGAAGTGTGTCTACACCATCTTCTCTGATGATAAGATCATTTATTTGAGGGTGCGGTGGATCTTTCATCTGCGGCGGTGGAGAGCCGTCATCCTGGGTGAATACTGAACAGAACTGCTTCAGGAGGATGTTGGCCTTGGACACGCTGTCACTAACAAGACTGGTGCCGTCCTTGAGAGGTGCTACGCCGGTGTTGTCTTGTCTTCTGGCTTGCACATACCCTCAAAAGGGTTTGCTGTTATTTTCTCTCATTCGCTTTTCGAATGACTCCCACGTGCTATTTACATCTGCTCCATCTGTCTTCATGGCGGCAATTCTCTCCTCTAGGCCCTAGCTATGGTGAAAAAACATTTGAGTGTTCCATGCACTTGGCCGTGCTCTCACATGCCAGTCGCAAGCTGTTGTTGCTGACATATCAGGATATTCAGTGATCTCTCTCTCTGAACAGTCTCTCTCTCTCTCTCTCTCTCTCTCTCTCTCTCTCTCTCTCTCTCTCTGTGCGTGAGCGGGTGGGGGTCCATGTGTCTGTGTGCCGGTAATGCGTGCATGTGTGTGTATGTGTGCCTATACAAGATGCACGCTTGTATGATCTTGTGTGATCTGTGGACTTGTGTGGGTGAATACAGTGAATTTGTATAATGAGGACTGATCCACAGACCCATGTTATATCAAGTTTTGAATTTATAAAGAATACACGACGTTTGTAACTGTTATCTAGGGCCTGAATGAAACATGACGTTAGTGGCTTTGCGGATACTTTCCATTTGCAAGGGGGGCCACTGCCACGATGGCTTACCTTGTACGTCGTTGCTCAATGCACGCAAGAGTTGTCCTGGGTCAGTCAACAACAAGGTTTGATGCATTGCCCGATGTTCGTAACAAAAGTGTAGTGAGTACATACCGGTAATTTTTTTTTTTTTAAGTTACGGTTTTAATATATTAGACCCAGAGGGACTGAGCAAGTTCAGAGAATGATCCTGTCAGTTCACATTGCTAGCAGTAGGACGTGGGAGATTTCTGGTGACTACAATTGACTAGGTAACGGGACGCTAGACTATGGTTTTAGTGACCATTTCACTATGATTTAACTGACTTTAAGACTTGAGATTTAAACCTTTGACCGCATAGCTAGTGTTTCATTTTTACGTTAATCCATGATCTTGATCGAATTTGCCCCGCCTCCAGACGCACACAGTCTAACACACACACACACACACACACACACACGCACACGCACACGCACACGCGCGCTCACACACACACACACACACACACACACACACACACACACACACACACACACACATTATCGGGTCCCTGCCCTCTTCACCACCACCTAGTACCTAAACTCGACACCCGTACTCTCCACTCCTTAGCAATTCAGAATGCCATTATTTGTCAATAATGCTCCTCTCTAACTAGTGAAAGTCGTAGTAGTAGCATTAGTAGTAGTAGTAGTAGGGACTGGCTTTTGGCCTTTGGCCTCGCAGCCTATTTGTGTCCCCTCATTATTTTTCAACTTTGTTTAGGTCTGATTCCCATGCCTATCTTATAAAATAACATATTCAATCAACACTAAAAAAAAAAGGGTTAATATGAAAAATGAGTACTTCGAAGTCTTTTTTAAGAAAAGAAATAATAAACACTGAACGTTTTGGGTCTTAGACCCTTCATCAGGAAACACTAAACAGTAAATAAAAGGGAAAAAGTCACAGTGATGAAAAAGAACATAAAAGAAACAAATGACATCAAAACAAATTGATGTCACAACAGTATTGTGTAACACTTTACCCCTGGTAGCCCTGCTTAATGCAAACATTTGCTGCTTGTGTTAGGTCTGTCAGGTTTCTGCTAACAGCCTCCCTATGAAATCCTTTTCCACCAGCATATACTCCCCCCCCCACCCCCATACATGCACCCCATATACTCCCCCCTCTCCTCCTACCACCACCACCCCCACCCCCCCCACAACACACATACCCCACACACTTCGCCCCCCTCCTCCCACCACCCTGTCCCCATTCCCCACCCCACCCCATCCCTGGGCATAAATGTGAGAACATCATAAAGGGTTCAACACAGTTTCTACTTCTTGTGATTTACTGTGAACCTCACATTACTGTTTAGATTAAAATAGTATGAAGAAGAGAACTGGGAATGTAGTGGAGGGAACAGGGAGGGGGGGGGGGGGGGAGATATGTTGTATGGGGGGAGGGGGAAGTGTGTGTGTGTGGGGGGTGTGGGGGTGTGGGGTGTATGTGTGTTCGTGTGTGTGTGTGGGGGGGGGGGGGGGGGGAGGGGATGGGTGGGGTGGGGGGGGGGGTATGTGTGTGTGTGATGGGGTGGGGAATGGTGGTGGCAGGGGGAGGGGGCAAAGTGTGTGAGGCATGTGTGTTGGGGGAGGGGGTGTGTGGGGGGGGGGGGGGGGGGGGTATATGGCTGGTGGAAAAGGAATTCATAGGGAGGCTGTTAGCAGAAACCCTAACAGACCTAACACATGTTGCAAGCATTATGCAGGCTACCAGGGGTAAAGTGTTACACAATACTGTTTGTGACATCAATTTGTTTTGATGTCATTTGTTCTTTTATGTTCTTTTTCGTCACTTTGATGTTTTTCACTTGTGTTTACTGTTTAGTGTTTCCTGATGAAAGGTCTAACACCCGAAAGCTTGAGTGTTTATTTCATTTTATTTTTTTTAAGGATTTCAAAGTACTCATTTTTCATATTGTCTTTATTGAAGTCCAGCAATCATGTTTATACATGAAGAAAAAGTCTTTCAATTTAAGGTCTTCATCTTGGAGTTTTTTTAAAGCTGTTGATATCTGGTACATATTTGGTGTTAGCAGGCAGCGCATTCCAAAAATTAGCAGTTCTGAAAGCAAAGCAAAACTTTCTTTTGTTAGTATAGCAATGTCTGATTAAAATCTTGCCTTCATTGTTTCTGGTGCAATCAGCTTCTGAGAATTTGAAAAGAAACATGCACATTAATATCATCATAATTAGGGAATATTAAAAAAAAATTGAATTAGGTCTTCTCTGATCCTCCATCCTTTGAGTGAGTGTAATTGGAGATAATGTAATCCTTCTGTATAGTTTAAGTTTTTGCACTCTTTCAGGACTTTAGTAGCTCGTCTTTGTACATTTTCTATCATTTTTGACTGTCTCTTGAGATGAGAACTCCAAATTACAATAGTGTATTCAAGTTGGGGCCTAACAAATGCTTTATGTAACTTGACAAATGTCTCCTTTTCTAGAAAGGTAAAAGTGCTCCTGATGAGTCCCATCATCTGATTTGCTTTGTTTACAACTCTGGATGTGAGGATCAAAGGATAGATCTTTATCAAAGGTAAACTCCCAGATCTTCTTTATCACATGTGTTTATTTTCTGCATTTCATCGTTCATAATCATAGTATATTCACACTGTTCATTCTTTTTGCCAGTGTGCATCACCTTACATTTTGCTACATTAAAGTAAAGATTCTATTCGTCTGACCATTCTTGTAGCTTGTTTATGTCCTGTTGCATCTTTGTGCTGTTTGTCGCCTTATCATATATTTTAATGTCATCTGCAAATATTTTGCATGTGGTTTGAGTAATGTCTGGCAAATCGTTAATGAACACAGTGAATATTATGGGCCCTAGAATACTACCTTGTGGAATTCCACTTAAAACCCCAGGTTTCTTGGATCTCTCTTCTCCCACTCTCACTAGTTGTGACCTTCTTTTAAGAAAACCTCTGATCCAGTTTAGAATATTGCCAGTCAGTCCATATGCTTTTAGTTTAATTAGCAGCCTTTCATGAGGGACAGAATCAAATGCTTTTCTAAAGTCCAAGTACACTATATCAATTGGCTCCCCATTGTCTATCAGTTCTGTTAGGTTGTCGATTACTTCTAGTAACTGTGTGACATATGATCTCTTTTTCCTGAATCCATGTTGGCATTTAGCATATAAGTCATTTTCAGTAAAATGAGCAACTGCCACATCTCTTACAAAGCTTTCCAAAAATCTTACATGCAATGCAAGTCAAGCTCACTGGCCTGTAATTACCTGGATCTGTTTTGGAACCTTTTTTTTTGATACAGCTGTGACCTCTGCAGTCTTCCAATCTCCAGGCAAGGTGCCTGTTTCTAAGGATTTGTTAAATGTATTACATAGTGGACTAGCTATCTCTTCACTTACTTCTTGTAACACTCGTGGTGGAATGAGAGAGGGACCTTGAGACTTCTTAGGGTTTAGCTTTTTCTTTTTGTTTTTGACTGCGTGCGTGGTAACCCTTACATCACATATGTATGAAAGTGATGGACATCAATGGCAGAAGAAAAGCCTCTTGATGTGTAATCATGTTATTATTCTGGACCTGCGAACATAGTTTTAATGTTTTTGCCTCTGTTATTTTCATTTCAAGTCAATTTGGGCCGTGGTACAGTCATGTTACCTCAGCCTGCTTCACAACCACACATTCTAAATATACCTTGGACCGGTAATGATGAAAGCAGCTGGTGCAGTACAATTTATAGTTTGACACAGAATAAAAACTTAGTAGTTGGATGTTTTTAAGAGTTTTGATGAAATATTGGAGGTACAAAACTGAATCATCTATAATGACTCATTAGCATTTAATTAATTACATTGTCGTGTAGTTGGGGTAAAATTAGACAGATGGTGATTATAACGTTGATTGTTATATTGGGCACCAAAAGGATTTGACCTTGCCATGTCTGACTTTGCATTCAGTCCTCTACTAATGACCTAACTAAGCACTTACATGAAGTAATGACGAGCAAGAGTTTATGCTAGGATTATACGAGAACTGTGAATGCCATGAGACTGGACTTACCAAGTCAAAAATTGGAAGATCAATGGAAAGGACAATGCCCCCAAAAAGTCTTTATTTTTGGAAGACACAAATGGCTTGGATATATTACTCACTAACAATATCTCTCACACCCCCTGCCCTCCGTACTAACCTATCCCGTCCACTCCTCATTCCTAAGCCTCATTATTTCCATGTTGTACCAAATCAAATCAGATTCTGTTAAAAAAAAAAAAAAAAGCATTCAGAACCAAGATTGTGTGTGTGTGTGTGTGTGTGTGTGTGTGTGTGTGTGTGTGTGTGTGTGTGTGAAGCATCTTTCTACATACCTGAGTGAGCTGAACAGTCTATTATGAACCTTTAATAGGGAAGAGCTAGTATACAGGCATGCTAATTAATCAAAGTTTGACTGAAGTAGTCTTTTCCTATGGACAGGTTTTTCTTACAGAAGGAAGCCATGTATTTTATGATAATTATACATGTTGATGAAATAAGACATCTTGAAGTCAAGAGCTGCAATTTCAAACTAAAGGATTTTTCTCCTCAAAATCCAATTGGTGGTCACTATCAATGATGTCTGGTATATGATGCTAGAGTTTATTTCCGTAAAAAAAGAGGAAACATTAAAGCACCTGAAGGGAAGCGAGATCCTCTTCATTCTTTTTCCATCACATGAAAATTCCATCAAAGCTGTAGAAAACTCTTTTGTGTCTGGTATGTATGGCTGAGGAAGTGCAGTGTTTTTTGCTTTGAATGTGTGCAGGTTGAAGTAACCATATCAGCGCTGCAGAGACGGAGTCTCCTTCTGTGGGTGAAAAGGGAGATAAAACGGACATGAGTCATGGAGATCAACAAGAAGTGGAGGGTGAAAAACAAGATGACCCTCCTCAGGAAGAGGATGAAAGTGACAGTGACAGTGATACAGAGCTCTTACGGAATATGGCTTCCCTGGTAAAGAAAGTGGTGGGGGAAAAAATCAAGAAACAGAATTGAAAATATATGTACCATATCGTGTTTCACATTATATTGGCAGTACAAATTCAGTTCACAAACAGAACACAAATAGTTTACAAATGTGTAGTAAGATAGGGCTAAAGCTTAAGTTCATGAGAATTTTTGTATCTTTTGAAAATCACTGGCAAACTTAAAGGTTTATGTTAATTGGATTAGAATTAGACCTTTTTGGACGTACAAGTGCTTTCAAGCATGTAATGACTATCTTGTAGTATGTGCATAGTAGTGCATGCATGTGCAATAAGCAACTCCAGCTTGTTATACACACTTAGGCTTGCATGGTGGGTGTGACTGTCCCTAACTTCTGGTAAAGCTAAATGGAGAAGCACTGAGACAGGTAAATACAATTATGTAACTGATTAAGGCAGTGTTCCCCCAACTTTTGTTGATTTACATTTCCTGTCCTAAAAGAGAAGTAGGTACTTCTTAATTTTAGGATGAACTAAGCTGGAACTGTAAGATTCGTAATACTAGTGTAAGCATGTGTGTATATATGTATACATACTCTCTCATGTAACGTGGATGCACACACACACACATAAACATCACGCACACACGCGCGCACACACACACACACACACACACACACACACACACACACACACACACACACACACACACACACACACACACACACACACACAC
>JADBJO010019694.1:0-12500 GCA_016801955.1 Conus betulinus | reverse complement strand
AGTGGGTAGAGGTCATGTGACCCAAATCTTAAAGCTTAAATTCAGCTGTCTTGCTGTCCTTTAGTATCGACTTTATGTGTTTAGAATGAAGTTAAAACCATATTGGAAATAGACTAAGGTTATCCTTCAGCTCTGTAACTATACATTTGCCTGTGGCTGAATACATCATGTGTCTCAAGAATATGTATAAATGTGAGTTTTCTTTCTACTTATGATAGTAATAAAACATACTTTCATTTCATAGTCTCACAGCACATAAGCTGATAGTGAATTCTTTGAAAGTCCACACTCATGCTTATCCTGACTTTCTCAGGTGCTGTTCCTTTCAAAGCAGGATGCCTTTTGACTCACACTGTAACTTGTTGCCTCCATTGACTTAATTGTAGTTTTTGAAACTTTTCAGTACATGCTTTTTGTCTAATATCTGTCATGTTTTAAGTTTTGATTTGGGATTATTGAATACACGCTTCAGTTCACTAAAAAAAAAAAAATCTATGAAAGATCTCATTCCTGTCATGTATGTGTTTTGGGTTTCCCATTTTTTGCAATGGTCCCTGAATTGCAGATACATCTGCAGCTGGAAGCCAAAGACTTGATAAGGAAATAGATATGAAAATGAAGTGGACAATTCACTTCAGACAAAATATCTCATAGTGTTAAGCACTAGCACTTCAAATGGTCTGTAAATCAAAGCATAAAGACTTCCACATTCTCTTGGACTTCCTGTCTGTTTCGGAGCTCATAGCTGGCTGTCACCTCAAGTACCCTCAACTTCTGGATTTATTTGAACTGTATACCTCTCTGAAATCTGATAATGACAACATAGTTTTTGCTTTGGTTCCTGGTCATGTTGTCATTCAAGGCAGTGAGCTGGTTGATCATCTTGCCAGAAATGATACAAATAAAGAGTCGAGAAGATTCTCAATTCCTCACACTAATCTGAAACCTGAAGTCCAGACTTCTGTGAGAGATCTCCTGCAAGAGGACTGGAACAGGCAGGGTGACAGCACATGCTTAGAAATTCGTCCAAACCTTAGAATTTTTATCATGTGCCACTGGTGGCTGTGAAGAAGAAATAGTTTTGTCATGTGCCACTGGTGGCTGTGAAGAAGAAATAGCTTTGTCATGTGCCACTGGTGGCTGTGAAGAAGAAATAGTTTTATCATGTGCCACTGGTGGCTGTGAAGAAGAAATAGTTTTATCATGTGCCACTGGTGGCTATGAAGAAGAAATAGTTATGTGCTGATTGCACACAGGCCATTCCTTTTACACCTACTCATATCTTTTAAAAAGCTGAAAGAGCTCTGTGATGCAATGTAATGTACCTCACACTTTAAAACATATTCTTGTATATAATTCTGGGATTTACATGATGTCACACATTCATGTGTTACTGCACGTTCAACGAAAAGTTTCTTCAGGGATGTCCCACTTGATGTGATTTTTAGTTCCTGATAGAGATACACGTTTTTCCCCTAATTTAAGATCTTACGAAGCAAGGATTTTACAGCAATTTTAGTGTGCTTTTAGAAAATCTATTTCAATGTGTGTGTGTGTGTGTGTGTGTGTGTGTGTGTGTGTGTGTGTAAAAACACCTGTGCATGGAGTTAACTCTGATCAGGTGACAGCCTTTACATGGCCCTTTGTAGCTGGCTGCCTGTTGAATTCCAGTTTGTTTAGTGTTAGAAAATGTTGAAGTTAATGTGAAGGTGTCATTTAGTGACAGAGAATTGTCAGTAAAGTTGCTGTTGCTGATTTTTTAACACCCCACCAGGTAGCTCGGTGTATTTGGGAGTAGCAAGAATTTTAGGCATCTACCAACCCTTCAAAATGTGTGATTGCCCATGGTGGATCTTGACATTCAGTGAATCTGTTGTTTTATTTTGCTTGTCAGTTTTTGTCACTTGGTAATAACAGAAGACCCATTTGGGTTAAAGATATATATATATGGTGGTGTTTTCAAAATGTCAGGCTGACGCAGAACAAAAAGATGGCGCAGGAGAGAAGGAACGAGGGAGGGAGGGAGAGAGAGAGGGGGGAGGGTGGTGAATAGAGAGAGGTTGTTTCAAGTTTGAGGGAAAGAAAAGGAGATGGACACAGAGAAGGACAGGTGATATCAGCTGTCCGAGGTGCATAGACTGAAGGTGTTGGGAGCTGAATGTGGTGGTTTTTTTTGTGTGCAGGCCACGTTTGAGAGCAGCCTGGCAGCTGCTGGCAGCTGTAAAGAGCTGATGGACCATATCCTGAGGAAAAAGGTGCTGAGTGACCTTCTGTATCAAAAAACAGAGGATTTTGAAATGTCATCTTTTCCGTCAGTTTTTTTTTTTTTTTGAGTGATATTTTCTGTCTGTCTTATTTTTTTCTCTTCTGTGTGTGTGTGTGTGTGTGTGTGTGTATGTGTGAGAGAGACCGCTAGTGAGAGAGAGCGCTAGTGTGTGTGCGTGCGTGCATGCGTATGTATGCAAATGCATGTGTGTGTGTGCTCAAGTGCATGCGTGCCTGCATGTGTGTGTGTGTGTGTGTGTGTGTGCGTGTGTGTGCATTTGTGCACGCGCGCGCGCGCGCGTGTGTGTGTGTGTGTGTGTGTGTGTGTGTGTGTGTGTGTGTGTGTGTGTGCTGCTTTTCAAGTACAGAATGGTCATACAAAGGTGTAAACCAGCTTTGAGCAGTTGTTAGTTAATTTGCATATTTTTCCTTCCTGTGTTGAGAAGAGAGAGCTCTTGCGTGTGTGCATGCATGCATGCATGTGTGTGTGCGTTTGTGCTTCTTTGAATGTGTGCCTTTGAGTGTTTGTATGCATTCATGTAATAATACATACTGATCCCTTTCCGCAGAATAAAGGGATTCAGAGAGAGAGAGAGGGAGATTTCAGCTGTATCTATGCCGGTGTCCCCTTGCATACATCATTGTGTATAAACTATAATGCCATGATGATGGCTGCAGGTGACCAATGGCTTTGCCATGGTGAGACCACCAGGACATCATGCCATGCACAATGAGTTCTGTGGCTACTGCACCTTTAACAATGTGGCTTTTGCCGCCACCCAGGCATTAAACCAGGGAATAGAAAGGTAAGACATTGTGCACACTGTCACTGATTCAGAAATTGTTCTCGTTAGTGAAGATGAATTAGTCTAATGATATTGTTGATAAAAGAGTTAACTTTTACTTTTTTTTTTTTTTTTTTTTTGTAGATCCATATATTTTTGTCAAGGACTTGGCTTCCTATTACAGGGATGTATTTTGTCATAGTGACCATCTCAGTTAAGATCTTTTTGCTGATGGCTTTTTATTTCCCTTTGAAATTTGAGTGGTACCGCAAGTAAATATTTTGTGTGGAGTTTGATTGCTGTTGCCTATTAATAGGTCATTGCCTTTGGACTTTTTAGAGATGATTGTAGTTTTCATAACTTTCTGAACATTGTTGACATTCATTTCAAGTGTATAACAATATACTTAGAAAATGCTGGTCATTAATGATATGAATCAGTCATGTGATTTAATCATCTCCAAAGAAATACATATACATAGAGTATGTACATCTCTTAATTGTTACCAAACTGTACAGGCCCATGCTGTTAATGTAAACAAGATGTTCATATCAGTATAGGACCTTGTCTTTGGATACGAAAAAGAGAACAACTTTTGTATGGCCATATTCATCTTATTTCATGATAGCATTGCCTTTAAAATGCTTTTATCACGGTGATTTTGTGTGTGGTGTTCATCACTTTTTCCTTTAAAGTTGATGGTGATGACAGTTTGCCTGTTGTTATTATCTTCCACAGCTCCCAAACTAGGCTGAAGGAAATAAACAATGTACATTGTGTGGGAGAAGCAGGGGAGGTGGGTACACTGACTGTTGACGTAGCATTTCATTTTGCTGTGCAGGGTGCTGATTGTGGACTGGGACGTCCACCATGGTCAGGCCAGTCAGTACATGTTCTATGATGATCCCAGGTGGGCATCAAATTCTTCTAGTGTACACAGAGATAGGCACACTTGTGTGTGCATGTTGCCATGCATGACCAAGTACGAATCTCATACACACACATACTTGTTTGCATTTTCACATACACACATACACACACACACACACACACACACACACACACACACACACACACACACGTGTGTGTGTGCTACATACATACACACACACATGCACACATTTGAGAGCACTCTCTTGCAGCTACAGACACAGATACTTTTTTCTTTGCTATCTCATCTTCTGTGCCCCATCCCATGCACACATTTGAGAGCACTCTCTTGCAGCTACAGACACAGATACTTTTTTCTTTGCTGTCTCATCTTCTGTGCCCCATCCCACCCTCTTCTCTCCCCTCCACTGGCTTTACCCCTCTGCTGCTTTTTTCACAACTCGCTGTACACAGCTAACACAGTCACATACAGGTTTGTCCTGTTGCAAATCCAGTCTAAGCAGTCTCCAGAGAGCAGTTAACATCAAGTCATCAATGAAGGCAACTGACCAAACGAAGTACTGCGCGGCTTCTGATGTACTTTTGTGATGTTCAGCGTTGCCTGTTCTGATCCAGCATTTGGAAGAACCACCTACTAGGTCTCCCAGTGCTAGCAGTGACTGCTTTGTCACGGAGTCAGCGTGAGGGAGCATCTCTATCGGGGAGGTGCCACTATGTCCATTCTTCAACAGTCCCCATGCACGCGCTGATACTGTTGGCTTTGACACAGGACTGGCCAAGGGCAGGGACATTGAAAGGAAACCGAGACTGAGGTCACTGTGAGAGCAGGTCTAGAAGGGCCACAGTATTTGAGACCTTTTAATGGTGATTATTGAGGATGAGGATGATGAAGATGATGCTATGGAATTTTTTCTGGTCAGAGTCCACATAACGATGCTCCTTTCATGATATATACCGGCTTCAACCAGGCTTGAAAGATACAGTTACCTGCAGTGTTGGTCTGAAAAATTGAGCTACGCTCAGAGACATGTTTATTGTGCAGATAAATTTCTGCTGTTTGGTTCCAGTCTTCCTGTATGAGTCCAGAGCTCACTCAGCTCTGATTACAAGTCAGCCAGAGCTGAAAATTCCCACAAACAAGTGCCTCAGATGGGAATGGAATACGAGACCTCCTACACTCAAGTCTGCAGTGTTACCCACTGTGCTGTGCTGTGCACGTATGCACACATGCATGCACACATACACATACACACGCACACACACATGCATGTACGCACACATGCACGCATGCACACACTATTTGAGTCTTGTGCTTCATAATAACATTAATTCTGAAACAGTAGAATTTTTTTCTGGTTGTGCTTCTTTGCATGTAAAACTTCATGGTATGAGTAAATTTAAAGGCTTCGACAAAATATAATATACAGCATGTGTGTGTGTGTGTGTGTGTGTGTGTGTGTGTAAGGGATATGAAGATATGCTTTTAATAAGATGGTTTTATTTTTCTAGGATTGATGGATGGTGTATTTTCAGGACAATGTATCATTGTATCTGTATGTGTGTGAATGTGTGTGTGTGTGTGGTGTGTGTGTGTGTGTGTGTGTGTGTGTGTGTGTGTGTGTGTGTGTGTGTGTGTGTGTGTGTGTGTGTGTGATTAAGGATGTGGAAATATGTTTTCAGATGGACATTTTTTTTTCTAAGTTTGATCGATGTCGTATTTTCAGAACAATGTATCATTGTGTCAGTGTGTGTGTGTGTTGTGTCAGTACGAGTGCGAGTGTGTTTCTTAATTAAGTTCTGTGTATTATCAGAGTAATGCATTACTCTTGTTAAGCTTTAAAGGACCTTAAATTACCAGAGTAATTCTTATTGAAGGTTTTGTGAAGGTTGTATTTTCCAAGTAATATGTTATTTTGTGTTTATGAATGTAAAGGTATATGACTGTTACATTTCAGAGTAATGTATTTCTCCATTCACCGTTATGAGCATGGTGAATTTTGGCCTAACCTAAGAGAATCGGACTACGATTACATAGGAGAGGGCAAAGGAAAAGGCTACAATGTGAATGTCCCATTAAATCAGGTAAAATAAAAAAAGAGTCTTATCCACTGTCCTTTGATAGGAGGTGAGCATGTCTCTTCCTGTTTCATTTTCTATTGTTCATATGGATGGATGTGCTTAAAGTTTTTTTCTTTTTTTCATTTTTCATTTTTGGATTCCTGTAAGATTTTGTAAATGAAAACAAAATGTGTATGAATGGGTCATTTGAGCTTAGAATGTACTGCTAACTTGGAATACTTTTCAATATTGATGAAAATGTTAAAATGATTATCAAGTGAACCATTGTCACTTTATCTTCAGAACATTGAACATTTTAGTAAATAGATGAAAAAGCAGAACATATACACACAGAGAATAACACACACAAACGCATGCACGCACACACACACGTGCGCACACATACATGCACACATGCACATATAGTTGAAATGTAAATCTGAAAAAGTGGTGGTGTAGAACAGAAATCAAGGGCCGATTTTGGTAAATAGCAGAAAAGAGGAACTTTCGTAGCACATCTGTAAATAGGGATTTTACTACTAAAAGCAGTTTTATGAAAACTTGCCTGTCCAAAAAAATGCGATATCTCCATTTGGCATGGAACATTGCCATGTCATATGTATGAAAAAATATAAGGATTGAGAGAACAGGGAGCCGGCCTCACCTGCATTCCCTGTAGGCAGCAAGAGTGATTGCCCATAGTGAGTTCACTTCATGGAAATGTATTCAAACTAGCTCAGCTTTCGCACCTTTTCCTGACCAGCGGGGAGTTGGGAGGGTGTCCTAGTAACTGGACAGGTAAGTTAAACAACTTGTAGTTGTAAAATTCCTTTTTCTCATACTTACCTGTCCAAACAAATGCCAGAATATCAAAAAAGGATAGTGTGAAGCATGTTCACCTGATTAGGAGACCTTGATCTCACAAGAGAATGTCTCTGTACAGTTCCCCAAGCCTAGACCTCAGTGTCAGTGGCTGATGAGAGCCCTGTGCCTTGTCTGCCATATGTAGTCTGGAGGCATAAAGACGTGGCCCCCACTGTTCCTCAGAATAATGGCACAAAGGGACAAAAACTAAGCACAGGATAAGGAAAGGAGGAGGAAAAGGAGGGGAAAAACCCTTCCCAAGATGTATTAGGAAGGTGAGTACATATAGTACCCCTTCAAACACCTTTTCTCATACAAATCACATAAATACCAATGGTAACTTGAATAAAGTGCATAACAACAAGGTGCAAACATTCCTAATCTCTGTGTCAACAGGGTGATTTAAACATAAAGGATCAATGTGTCATGCACTTCCATTGGGATGTTTCGTCTCTGCTTTATGTGGCAGGAAAGAAAAGAAGGGGACTGGATGTGAATTTGGAAATGTGTTCTTTCTTTGGTGGCAAAGGGTCGACAAGCAACCACCATTGGGTTTAGCATTCCTTGAATGTACTGGTTGTCGCAAATTTCTGGTTATGTTGTTCATGTTCTCTTGTGTGTCATCAGACAGGACTAGGGGACAGTGATTATATGGCCATCATGCAGCAACTCCTGATGCCCCTTTGCCTTTGAAGTGAGTTTCAGACCTTTTTTTTTTTTTCAATGAAAATGTGTTATTATAAATTGTATTGATTCATGGTACAGGTAGGACAGAATTATCAGAAAAGAATTGTTGAGGCTTTCGTACATTAAAGAAAAGATTGATATACGTAGAATTTTTTCATAATGGTAAACTGATAATGATATGACCTATCTGCACATACCAACAAATTGAAGTCACTGATAAACTTTTCTGACTGATAACCATAACTCAAACAAAGAAGAAAAAATCCACGATTCATATTTTTCAGTTTGGATGAAAAAAAGAGTTTAGTGATAAGATCCTCGATACCAGATTATTTGTCTTTTTTTTTCCATATGAATAGAGAAGATGATGCAAAATGAATACATATTATATTCTGTATTTTCAGATTGCTGTGTTTCTTCATATACCTTTTTTTTTTTTGCGTGTATTCTTGTGAGGTGAATTAGATGGGTTTTTAAGCTGAAAGATGATGCAGCATTCTGCCTACACATATGCCACTCATGTCAGTTTAGAGTTGATCTAAACAAAAAAATGTTCCGAAGACTTGATCCTGGTTATTTAGCAGTGAAACAGGCTTGGCCATTCAAGCTGAAAGCAACAAAAATTACTTTTATCAGCAGAGCTACACGTTATCAAGAAACATGATGAAAGAAACTCACCCTGTCTTTGCTTTTTGTTCCTTGTGAATGAGGCCTGTATTTGAACTGTCTGCTGATCTTTCTTTTTTTTTTTCCCCAGTTTTCTCCCCAAGTGGTGATAATTTCTTCAGGCTATGATGCAGCTGTTGGATGCCCTGAGGTAGGAAGGAGACTTCAGATATTTTTTATAAGATTTTTTGTTACTGTGTCTTGTGTTATATGAAGAGAGGTGTGTTTTTTCTTGGTCTCATTCTTCACTTCTTCACTAGTTTTGTTGGCGTCATTTGAGGAATCGATTTTAGGTACCATGGAATGCTGTAGTTATGTACAGGAGCAGTAACATTTTTTGACTTTGTTTTCAGGTTACTACTTGTATTCTTGTGTACGCATGTGGGTGCTGATAGGTTATATACTTTACTTACACACACTCATGCATGCAGGCACACATGTACATGCATGCATACGTGCACACGCATGCTCTCACAGACACACACACACACACACACACACACACACACACACACACACACACACACACATAAATTGACAGTACTTTTTTTGTCTGCATTAAGAGCGGTAATTGTCTTTTAATGCTGTTGGTCTTTTAACAGTCCTGAACTGTTCCTTTCCTCAGACTGGAAATTTGTAAACTTTGTTGTTTGTTAAGTTTCTGCTTAGAAATGATTGTAGTGCCAAACAAGCCTGTGTGTTTCTTTTTCAAGGGAGAAATGAGGGTCAGCCCGCCACCTACGCTCACTTCATCCACTTGCTGTCAGCGCTGTGTGAAGGGAGACTCTGCACAGTGCTGGAGGTATTGTATTAAGATGACAGGGAGCTCATTTGTTCTGCTTTTTTTTTTTTTTTTTTTTTTGAATATCTGTGATGTAACATTCTTCTTAGGCCTAAAAATCATGTTTTAACTTTTTTTTTCTATCCTTTTTTTTCGTTGTCCTCCAACATCCAATTTTTCTGCTATTTTCTTTGTCTTTCTTTCTTTGTCTGTGTGTGTGAGCATATTTTAAAAGGCAAATGTAACAACAGATCCATCCATTTCAGACAGCAGCTGCCAGTGAATGATTGCAGTTTTCAGGAAAAGTTTATTCAGATCATGTCAGGAAATGTGTAATAACGATTTAGAACCTGCCCAGACAGCAAACCTAGCTAGAATCAATCTTGGGCACCCTAGCTAGTTCTACATGGGCCCAACCTTGGTTCTAGCTTGGCACCCTAGCTAGTTCTACATGGGCCCCATCCTTGGTTCTAGCTTGGCACCCTAGCTAGTTCTACATGGGCCCATCTTGGTTCTTGCTTGGCATAGCTAGTAAATACTAAATAAATCTTAAATAAATGTTAGCGAACGCCAAGAGAAACGTGGACAAACGAGACACAAGACAACACACGATGCGTTTCGACCTCCTAGGTCTTCTTCAGGCAAGACATAAACACTGTGCTGTGCCGAACGAATTTGTCACTTAGCTATATATCTCTTCAGCGCAAGGTAGGCAGGCGTTGATTCAACGCTGAAGAGATCTAAGCTAAGTGACAAATTCGTTCGTTTTCATTGTCCTGCTTGTTTGTGTCTTGCCTGAAGAAGACCTAAGAGGTCAAAACGCATCGTGTTTTGTCTTGTGACTCGTTTGTCCACGTTTCTCTTGGCGGTTCGCGGTTCGCTAACATTTATTTAAGATTTGTTTGGATTTCCGCCTGCAGTCGTCTCACTTTGCAACTAGTAATGCTAGTTCTAGCACGGCTGACGCTGGCCTTCTATAGCTAGTTCAATGATGGGCTGTATTGCCATCATCATCTACCTCATCCTTCTCCTTCACCCCGTGTCGCCAGTGGGTGCCATTGTCTCCCAAAGTCACAAATCTTCTCCAAGTCTCACAATGAGACATCTGTAGGCAACTTCCAAACCACACACACCAGCAATGTTGTTGAAGTAGGAGGTGTGCAGTTGTCCCTTTCTGAACTTTGCTTCAACTTCCTGCATGACTGTTGACATCAATCCTATCTTTGTGTTTCTGATCACATGGCCTACATGTTTCAGTTTTCTTCTGTTGATCCCTGTGAACAGTTGGTGGTGCTTAACATCAGTTTCATTTAACATGCTGTGGTTTGTTCTTGTGTCTGTCCATTTGATTCTGGAAAGTCGTCCGTAGAACCTCTTTTCTGTTGCATTGATTTTATATTTTCTTCATCCTTTCACAGTATCCAGGCTTCACAGCCATTCTGTTTGTTGTCCACCATGAAATTCATACTCGCATGCACGCACACACGCACGCACGCATGTACACACACACGCACGCACGCACGCACGCACACACACACACACACACACACACACACACACACACACACACACACACACAGAACATCAGTGATTATGGGAGCAATTCAGGTAATTTTATTGAAAATTCTCTTAATTGCCACCTTGGACACGGTCCCTCCATGTGGCCAGCCAATCACTCATGTACGTCTTCATCAGTAATGTTCGTTTCATGCCGCTCCATAATCAACATGACTTTCACATAATTCAGAGCTACATAAACAAAAAATGCCAACATACAGCAGCAGCAAAAGTACAAAATTCGAGACAACCTTCCCTTCAATGCCACAACACCACTGAACAGCAAAAACTGTCTGAATTCTGTGGCTTTCCACCTTTCCACTTCGTTCAGATTTCTACATTTTCTGGCAAATTCTCTTGGAATAAACTCCTGGAATATTTTCAAGCTATCAGAAATCTGAGTAATAACTACCTGCCCTAGCTTTAACCCCCTTACTGACTGGACTCTTTAACCAAACCATTAAAAGCCTACGCATTACTCCCAGGAACACTAAGTGCATATAATCTAAGGAAACTGAGTGACCATTTTCAAAGACAAAATACGAAGCAGTGGAGAAGGTGTCTGCCCCCTGTGATGTAGATCATTTCCCCATTCCTCGGCAAACATTTCATCTGTCCTAAGAGCAGCATCTGTATCAGGATACGTCATTTTACCTGCCCACAATCCACTCTGAATACATTTATCACATTCAAAATATCCAGTATGCCCTTTGATATTTTTAACAAATGCTCTTGCAGGAGTGTCACAAATAAAACAAGATAGCTCAATTTGAACTGGGATGTTCTGCCCTTCAACAGACACATTGACTGGTCCCCCATTGAAAGTCTGGACTTCAATAAAATCTTGAAAATATTGATCTAAATTCAACGGTTTTTGCTCACCACAAAAACAAAACCATATAAAAATGGTTTTCCCTGAACAGGTTTACAGATCCCACCAAGTATAGGCCAAAACTGCGTAGAAGCTGATTTGAAAAGTGGAAGGCCATCAATGTTAATTTGTAACAATATCCGTGGAAGAAACAACAGACTAGCTTGGATATTAGAGGCTTAGTATGTTAACAACTGTTTTGACTGTGAAACTGCCTTTAGAATACCAAAATGAAAATATGCACCCCCATCAACAGGTCTCACAGGAGTATGGCCAAAGGGGTTTCAACAATGTTCTAGGATCTTTGGGGAGCAAAGGCTGGTAAACACGCTGTAATGCTAGCAGCGCATTCAAAGTAGCATTTGTGACTCCAAAATTAACCGCCCAGAGACCTAATTCAAATGCTAAATTCTCTGTGTTTTTCTCTTCATTCATTTCACCTTCTAAATCATCGTTATAAGAATCACAAAAACCTGAAAGTGTTTCAGTATAAATGTCGTTTTCCCAGTTCTCAACTTCATTGGTGCTAAGTTCTGTGGCGCTATCAGACTTATTACCACCACCAAGCCCATCAAGTCCATCATTTGTATCAGAAGCACTACTGTCTGTGTGATCAGTATGATTATTACGTCTAACAGGAGTGTTCAATTGAACATCACGACTGTCACTAACAGAGTCCGAACACAAAGGACTACGGAGAAGTGGCGGCTATCCATCTGAATCAAGTTCAACATTATCACACACAAAAGACAATTTTTGCGCTTTGGCTTCGTTTTCGCCGAAAATCCCAGCAACCCTGATCACAGGCTTTCAAAGTCTCAGAAACAAATTTTCGTATATACGTCTGTTTTTTCGACCAGTACGAAGACATGCTTAAAAAAAAGAAAAGTACACAACAGCTACCTTTTAAAAGATGGAGAAAAGGTCCAAAAAGCCCACTGTAAGTGACACACGTGTTGACAGCTGCTTTGCACCGGCGAACAAAGAACGGCAAACGGCACGACTCCGGTCAATGAAAAGTGTCGACCACCACACACAAAATTTCGGATCGGAAAATGTCATGTAAATACGAAAA
>JADBJO010019693.1:30000-32741 GCA_016801955.1 Conus betulinus | reverse complement strand
AGCATGGTATGATCGCATCCCCATGTCTTAAATAGTGCCAACTGTAGTCCAAACGACCAACGTGGTGCATCGTCATGTGTTTCGTGTGTGTGCGATGGGGGGGGGGGGTTGTGGGTGAGGGGGGTGTATGTGTTGGTGACTTTTTCACCCTTCTTTCCAGCAATTTTATCTCACATGCGTGTACGTGCGCATTCCCGCTGTCCTGTGCTACGCGCGCGCGCGCGGTGTATGGTGTGTGGTGTGGTGTGTGTTGCGAGAAGAGAGAGAGTGGAGAGGAGGAGGAGGATGAGGAGCGGGGTTATGGAAAACCTCAGACAGAGTGGAGAGGGAGATAGTCCAGACAGGGCTTTGTTTGGCACGTTCCGCCTACTTCGTATTCCAGGAGTAGGTATCAACGACTGACCGTGCGATTAAACAATGTGTGCAGTCACATGCATAGGTGGCTCTAATATTTTCGCTCCCCATGTACCATCCAGTATGGTTGTCTTTTGACCCCCGTTAACCACAATTTTTGACGACGTGGTTCCTTCACAAGTGTCTTGTTTTCGTCCTTTTTGAAATAAGACGTTTAATTGACTCTGTTTTCATATCATTTACTACGGTTCTGTTTATACATTTTGTTTGTGTGTATTTTTCAAAGGCTGGTTGCGTTGTTTTGCCGGTTGCAGTCTTGTGTTAAGTGCGTTTCTTTCGTCTTCTGTGCTTGCTTCCTGTCGTCTTTCGTTTCTTTTTGTTGTTGTTTGTCTCTTGTTGTGGTTGTTTATGTGGTTGTTCCTCTGTGTTGTTTCATGTTGTCGTACAATGTCGCCACCTTGTTCATACACCACGTTGTCTTGAACTTTCACTTCACGTTGAAACTTTGCTTTCATTGGTCTAATATGGTGCATGTGTGTTGGTGTGTGTGTGTGCGTGTGGTGTGGGTGTGTGGTGTGTGGTGGTGTGTGCTGAGAGTGGACGAGAGAGCGAGAGATCGAGAGAGAGTAGAGAGAGATCGAGATCGATGCAGATGACAGAAGAGAGGATGAGCAGTAGTATTCCTTTTTGATTTAGTGCCATTTGACTGATCAATTGTCGGATGACGAGCTATGTGCGATGAATACATTTTTGAATTAGTTGGTCATTCATTTCGGCTATTGTACAAAGTTCAAACTTCTGGCGAACCACTCTAGCCTATTCCATTTTCCCTTATGTTTCGTGGTTTTTGACTATACTTGTGTGTGCTCACATCCCTCGGCTGTTGTCGTGTTATTCCCTCGTCTCATTCACGTACTTCGATTACTTTTTCTTTCGCCTGTTATTCTCCATGTCTCTTCTTACCTCCTCACACGGTAGTTGTGCTTCTTCTGCTATAGCCCACTTACCATCCCTGAAATTGTAGTATGAATTGATCGCGCACTAGCTAGAGCCATGTTCTGTAATTTGAGGGCACTGTATTATTTGTTTCCTATTTGTTCCTCACTGTCAGACTCTGCTAAAACTGCGCCATTGTAATCATTTGGCCTTTCCCAGGATGTTCTAGAATAGGATTTATAAATATAAATCGATAAGTACTGAACAAAGGGAAAGGGTTATCATCTATTCCTGGTTATACCTTTTGCCTGAAAGCAGAATATTCTATTTCATTTTGCTGTACGTAGGTCCTCTGAATGATTTAACCTAATTATAACCGATTAAGATGTGTATAATACGAGGTTAAAGCGCATATTCGACTTGACCCAATGCTCCCAATGCAAACAGGGTTTGATACTTTTTCATTCTAGTTGGCATTCTCTCCTGTTACACTCACCTGATGATATTCAGTGTGACGCTTATTATTGTATTGAGCGGTCCTAGTTTTGCTTCGAAAGCTTATAAAATATTAAGCAAATCTGGAATAGCCGTGTTTCATATATTTTTTGGGGCAAAAAATTTTAGTTTATACAGGACAACTCCGTCTGCTAGCAGCAATTGGCTGGACGCGCCAAATGTAAATTTAAATGATGCCAGCCTGCTTCATTCAACCTGGTCGTGCAAACAAAAATCAGGTTCTTTTTCTGGTGGATCTTTGCGATACGACCTTCTTACTATTCGTATTACTCGATGGAATCGTAACCTATGAGCATTATTGCCATTAGGCCATATCGCATCGAAACCCGACCTTATTCACGTTTCTACACCGACAAGAATTAACCCCCACAACGCCAATCGAAACCTTGGCCATGCTTAAATGCGCAGGCAAAAACAATACTAACTCGGTCATTAGAAATATGTTCTCTGTCGCACATTGTGGTGTGTTGTGACCACCCTCACGCGTGTCATGGTGTAACTTGGTGTGTAAAACAGCGGCACCAAAGTAACTTAATCTAGACCCTGGACATGTACAGTTTATCACGTCACAGGTCAATTATTTCCCCAGTTTTGCAGGCAGAATTTACTATCCAATATAATTTTAAGCTTCGATCAGCTAGCGACTTATCTCAATGTTTTTGATCATAGTCGAACTACTGACCCTGATCAAGCATCTCCGTTAGCTGGCATAAAACGTATGTTTAGCACCATGACTAGCGTAAGGCATGTCCCCCGTTTAAGTAACCTAAAATTTTTCCAGTAACGATTTATGATGGTTTATTTTCACCTTGTTCATATGAAACAGACAGGTAATCGCAGTCCTGGCCATCTGAATGGAAACATTCTTAAACTTAGTGCTCCTCTCATTACTGGCTCATTAATTTTTTTCTATAAACTTTGTTATTTTTTTTGTA
>JADBJO010019693.1:12500-25000 GCA_016801955.1 Conus betulinus | reverse complement strand
CTCGTGAGAGTGTACTGCACACAAATAGGAGAAGATGTCAACTGCCTGTAAGTTCTGCCCCTTTACCATGATGTGTGTGGTTCCTGGTAGGGTTTTACCTGGCGCAGGCTGATACGTCACTTCGAGTATTTTTGGGTGCTGATGGTGAGACCAAAGTTGTCGCAAGCTCGTGAGAGAGGCAGTCCACTTCGTGCTGTATCATCTGCTCTGTGCTGACATTGAGGGCGCAGTCATCAGCAAACAAGAAGTCCCTGATGACGGTCTCTTTTCACCTTTGTAACATCCTGCAGTCGCCTGAGGTTTGAACAGCCCACCGTCAGTTCTGTATCTGACGTGTATACCACCCTGGCAGTCACGGGAGGCATCAGTCAGTATGGCGGAGAAGACCGTGCTTAAGAGTGTAGGGGGCGAGAACGCAGCCTTGCTTTGCTTTATGCTGTTTGTCGCTGGAAAGGCTTCTGACTTGTCTCCCATCATCCAGTACTTTCACCATCATGCCGTCTTGGAACTGTCAGACGATCGTAATACACCTGCTGGGACAGCCAAATTTTTTCCATGATCTTCACACAAGCCATCTCTGCTGACCCGTATCAAAGGCCTTGGTCAGATCGACAAAGGTCACGACAGATCGCTCTTGCTGCTCTTGGGACTTTTACTGGAGCTGTCATGCAGCAAATATCATGTCTGCAGTTCCACGTTCTCCACGAAAGCCACACTGGCTTTCTGGGAGGAGACCCCACTTAAGTGGTAGTAGTAGAAGGCGGTTTGAGCAGGACATGAGCCAAGATCTTCCCAGCTATGGACAAGAGAGAAATGCCTCGGTGATTGTCGCAGGACTGGCGGTTGCCTTTTCTCTTGTAGATGTGGAGAATGTTGGCATCTTTCAACTGTTGTGGGACCCTCTCTTCATTCCAATGGACTGGAAGAGCTGCGTCAGCTTCTGTGTCATGGATGGGCCTCCTGATTTGTAAACTTCGGCAGGGATTGCATTAGATCCTGGCGCTTTGCCACAGGAAAATTATTTGATTGCCTTTCTGACTTCTCTTCTTTCTTCTTCTTTGTAGGGGGGGGGGGTGTGGGGGGGGGGGGGTGGGGGGGGGGGGGGGGGTCAAGTCTTGCCTGAACTCCACTTCAGGTAGGCGTGCAATGGCTTCGTCGTTGATTAAGGCAGGGTGGTTGAGAACCTGGTTTAAAGTGTTTCAGCCCCATCTCTCCAGAATCTCCTGCTTTTTTTTCTGTCAGCAGCTGATTCCCATCTACATTGAGGAGGGGGAGGAGCCGGAGAGGACTGGGGTTCATACATAGCCTTCAGAGCGTCATAGAAACGCTTGGTGTCATGACTGTCTGTGTAGCCCTGGATTTCATCGGCCCTATCTGGCAAGAACCAGGCCATCCTGCATTTTCACGAATTTCTCTTCTGCACTTTTTTTGTTTTGCACTGGTGATGCATCATTCTTCCTAGCTTTGTGATGTGGGGTCATTCTGGTGCGCTGTGAACAGCTGGTGTTTCTCTCTGACAGCAGTGTCTGCATTTCTTCTGCGTCATTCTCATCATCAAACCAGTCTTGGTTTCTACGAGTTGCTGGTCCGAGGTGTTTCGAGGGCAGTGGAGTGGACTACATCTCTGAAGGCCTCGCACTGCTCTTTAATGCTGCTGTGGTCATGTTCTCGTGTCTTGGGCAGTCTGCCATCTATGTCATTGGAGATATCTTCTACAACTTTACTATCCTTTAGCTTGGAGATGTTTAAACCTCTTTGCAGTCTTCTGACCTTGGGGTCTTCGCATGGTCTGAATGCAGAGTTTAAACTTTGACACAATGAGGCGATGATCAGTCCAGCAGTCGGCACCACATATGGCCTTCGTCACTCTCTCTCTCACGTCTCGCACATCTCTCTCTTACTGGTTTTGAGACATAATCAATCAGATACCAATGCTTGGTGGGTGGCTGCATCCTTGATGTCTTGTTGCGGGTAGTGAGGCGGAACAGAGTGTTGGTGATGACGAGGTCGTGAGTAGAGCACATCTTGAGAAGCAGGAGGCCATTGGCTGTTGCAACTACCAGTACCACATCTCCCAATGATCCCTTCCTGGGTCAGGTGATCGGTCCCCACCCCACTCTGGCGTTGAAGTCCCCGAGTACGATTAGCTTTTCAGACAGTGGGACTGCTGCGATGATGAGAGGAGTGTGTGGGTCTTCGTAGAACTTGTCCTTTGATGTCATCTGGGTTGGTCATTGTTGGGGGTGTACGCGCTGATTAGTGATAACTGATTGTTCGTTCTTCGTTTTTCAATGTCTTAAATGTTGTTTAAACCTTATGCTTTCGTTAGCAAGATCTTACATTCATAAGGGTTAGTGGAATTACGGCTAACATTTGATTCACACCGTCTTCATCATTCTGTTTGGGTAAAACTGCAGTGGAATGCTGTTGTATTATGTTACAGTGCAGAAAAAAATCTTTTTTTTTTTCTGATTGAGACCGGTTCCCGTATGACAATGACGGAAAACGACAGCTGCAGCAAGGATATGGGATGATAGGGAAGAGGAGAAAGGAGGGGAAAAGAAAGGTATGAACACAGACCGGTCATTAAATAGGCGAACTCCAATGAAGTCAAATCCCCTTTCTTTTCATCTGAATAAAAATTCTATCCTTGATATATTTGTTTTGCTGTGACCGTTTCTCATTTTGAAAGAATTCTGTGTTTGATATGTTCAATTTGTTGTGGTGGCTATTCTTTTTATATGCTTTGAAAAAAAAATCATATTGGAATTAATATGAAAATAGTTACTGGTAACTGAGCATTGTAACAAAAAATCATATTGGAAACTTAGCACATGAAAGGGATGTTACAGGGGGTAGTAACTGAGCATAATGTAACCACATTTTTTTTTTGCATGGGGGTGGAAAACTTTACATGTCTCTAAAGCGGGTGGGTCTCTGGGGGTGGGGGGGGGGGGGGGCGGGGGGGGGGGGGCACTCTCTGTCTGGGGGGGGGCGGGGGGGGGGGGGGCCCCTCCACCCCCTCACCCTCCTCCCCCCCCCCTGGGGGTTCTTTTCTTCTTTTTCCCCTCTTCTGGGGGGGGGGGTCTCTTCCCTTGTTTCTCCCCCCCCCCCCCCCCCTCCTCGGGGGGGGGTCCAACCCCCTCCCCCTCTCCCCCCCGGTCGTCTCTCTGTCTGGGGCCCTCCGGGGGGGGGGGGAGGGCTCCCAGGGCTCCCCCCCCCCCGACTTCTTTCCCCCCCCCCCCCCCCCCCTCCCCCAAAAACCCCCCCTCGGCCTCCCCACCCCCCCCCCCTCCCCCCCCTCATCCCTCCTCCCTCCCTTTCCCCCACCCCATTTCCCCCCCTCTCCCCCTCGCACATTCTTTTTTTTCTTTTTTTTCATGATTTCTTAGCTTTTTTCTCTTTTTTCTTCTTTCTTTCTCTCTCCTCGTCTCTTTATCTTTCTCTCTCCCTTCCTCTCTCTCCCCCCTCTCCTCCCCTCTCGCCTCTCTCTTCTTCTTCTTCCTCTCTCCTCCCTCTCCCTCTTCTCTCATCTCCTCCTCCCACTCTCTCTCTCTCCCCCTCTCTCTCTCTTCTCTCTCTCTCTCCCCTCTGTTTTCCCCCTGCCTCTCCTTTTTCTTTTCTCTTCTCCCTTCCCTCTCCTTTTCCTCCTTCCCTCTCCTCCTCTTCTCCTCCCCCCGTCTCCCTCCCCCTCTTTTTGTTCCTCAACCGCTCTCTCCCCTCCGTTTCCCTCTCTCCCTCCCCCTCCTCTCTCCCTCCCCCCTCCCCCCCCCCTCTTCTCTCTCTCTCCTCTTCCTCCGTCTTCTCTCCTTTCTCTCATCCAACCTAACCCCTTCGCTTTCAGCCGCTCACTCTGCCCCCCCTTTCCCCCCCTCAACGCTATATCTATGTTCACACACACACACAACACACACACACACACACACCACACACACCACACACACAACGCACACACACACACACACACACCACACACACACACACACACACGTGTATCGACTGAATTTGTCACGTCTCTTTAGTGCTGTATACTGTGGGGATGGAAAGAAATTAATCTTTCAGTGTACTGTTTGGTTTGGTTCGCATGTCCACATTTGAGATGACAAGAACATTCTTGTGCAGGGTATATACAGACACCATTTCTGGGTAGATCCACTGTACAGTCAGCAGCGGTAAAAAGCTGTGTCACACTGACCAGTGGCCTCCTGATCACACCATCTTCCTGACTACTATCAGCTGGCCGAACACGTACGATCAACATATAACTATATTTTCTGGTCAGTGCGGTTCCATGCAGAATTTTCTCCGAAACAACAATGCGTCCTTTATTCATGTATCCTGATGACTTCGGTAAAAAAGAACGCGCAGTGAGCTCCATATGTCATTATTTTTCTTTGTTGTTTGTTGTTACAATAATTTTGCCTTTCACTTTTCGACTCAGATTCTCTTCCCTCCCACGCAGAAAACCTGAAGCCTCATAAAGTGCCAGAATTGGGCACGTGGAACTGCTCAGTGTCAGTGTGGCCTGACCTGTTTGAGCACTTTCCCTGTGACACCTGAGATCTCAGTGTGCTGAGCACGAAGACGAAGCCTACCATTGTCCCTACAAATCTCAGAAATGTGGACTAGACAACGGTAAAGTTACAACATTTTGCCCCTAGGAGTCTTGACCATTGCTCTGAATGATTACTATGAGCGCTGCATGTTTACAGAATTGAGTAGCGTATCTGTGATGTTAGTTAAAAGAAAAAAAAAATCTCTGGAGTTCCTACAAAAAAATAACATACAAATAAGCACACAAAGGAAAATTTTAAAGGTTACGCACACTTTATGTACAATATGGGGGTCGGAATAGGTGGTCAGTGGGTAGGGCGCGCCGGACTCGTAATCTTGGTGATCCTGGGTTGCCGGTTTGAATATATGCTTGGCCGTTTTCGTTTAGGTACAGGGAGATTTTTTTTTCACTCGCGGAATAAACTTTGGGTTCGACTTCACATCCCATTCCCATTCAGTCCTTCGAATGAGACTATGAACCGAGGATCCCGTGTGTGAACGCACCACATAACATCTTTGCAAACACGGAAAATCCCATCACCCGACTTTCTGAAAAGAGAAGGCCAGTTTGGCCGTTGGTATGGATGACACGTCACATACATAGCATGCACCTTCCTTCCCCGAAGTTGGAGTATGGCTGCCTTAATGGCGGGAGAAAAGGGGCGGTCATACAGCCCACACAAACACACAAAATCCACTCCTTTTTTGTTGGGTGGATGGAATTAATCCTTGCATGTCTATAGATGGATAGTTCCAACCCCACGGGAGTATCAGCCTGCGTATGCAGAAAAATAAAAATGCACAATACGAAACAGATGAGAGGAAGGACAAAGCCGGTACTAACCACTTTTAGCTCACTCAAACACCCAGCACACACACTGAGAAACTCGGCTGGAAGAAAATGGGCGATCTCAACAGACCTCTTTCCAGTACAGGCTCTCTTCCCTACATGTGTCATGAATCCAATCCAGTTCATACATTGACAAAACCCATCTGGAACGAATATGGTCAGAATAGTCAGTTTTAACAGACCCTCCTTTCCTACAGTGTTCAAGAACCAAACCAGTTCGGGACAAACCCCCTGGCTTGAAAGGAACATGTAACTCGGTTTAACATTTAGACCTTGGTGGGCCTACCTACAGTGCAATGTTCTACCAAACCGTTTCAGTAACCCCTACCCCCTATCCCTCTCCCCCTTCCTGATCCCTTTTTTTTTTCCCTTAGTCTTATGTTTCTTTTTTGCTCTTTTTTCTTCCGCATTATTTCTTTTATCGCTGACGATGTTGATCGATTGAATTCTATTTCTAAACATGAAATTGGGTGCCCTACCTATATGATGGGAGTCTGTCTTTCTTCCTGCTTTATGTTTGCTAATCTACGTATCTTTTGTGTCTGTTTATCCTATCTATCTATCTATCTATCTATCTGGTTATCTATCTATATCTATCGATCTTCCTATCTATTGACTCTGATTATTGATTCTTCGTTTTACTTCATATTCCTCTGAATATATATATAATATATATCCATTTAGCTATTTATTATATATTATTCGATCTATTATCTATATCTATCTATCTAGTCTATCTATCTATCTCATCTATCATCGATCTATCTATCGATCTATCTATCTTATCTATCTATCTATACATGAGAGAAAGGGAGGATTAGAGAGAGAGGAGAGAGAGGAGAGAGAGAGACGAGAGAGAGAGAGAGACGAGAGGGAGAGAGAGAGACCAGAGACTCTGTGTGCGTTGTGTGTGTGTGTGTGTGTGGTGTTGTGGTGTGTGTTGTGTTGTGATTTTTCACACCCCCCCCCCTTCTTTTTTTTGTTTGATATTAATTCTTCCTCGCCTCTCTCTCCCCCCCCCCCCCCCCCCTTCCTGTATTTCAGGTTTATGTATACCTCATTGTGTATGTATGCATCCAATTACCCATATTGTCTCTTCACAAGTTCATCTGCACCCCCAATTATCCCCCACCAACCCTCTCTTCACCCCCCCCCCCCCCCCCCCCACACCCACACACACACACACACACAACAAACATCTCCATCCCTCTGCAAAAAAAAAAAAAAAAAAAAAAGATTAAAAAAAAAAAAAAGAAAAAGAAAAAGAGCGCCTAGGTATCATTTTCGTTTTCAAACATTTTCAGTCGAATATCTATTAGGTATTTTCTATTTTTCTATATTCGTATCATATGGCCTAACTTTTCTAGTCGTTCCCTCACAGATGGCCCCCCCCCCCCCATCCCCCCCCCCCCCCCCCCCACCCCCCCCCGGTATCATCAACACCAATCACCCAACCCCCCCTCCCCCCCCGCACCCCCCCCTCCACCCCCCCCCCCCCCCCACCCCCCCCCCCCTCACCCCCCCCCCCCCCCCCCCCCCCCCCCCCCCCCCCCCCCCCCACTTTCCCCGCCACCAAGCTAACCCGCTTTTGCTCCTTCCCCATCACCTCTTTTTGCTCTCTTTTTCAAAACTTGCATGCATGTGGTGCTTCTGCGCATGTTCAGGCTTGCGCACATACAAGTGTGTATATATTTGTTTCTTCATCTTCGTTTTAGTAGTTTTAAAGTAAGGTGACTGCATGCGGAAATTGAAACAAATTTGAAAAATAAAATAAAACAAAATAAATACATCCCCTATATTATAGGGACAAAAAATTACAAGACAAACACACGACGCGTTTTCGACCTCTCATCTCTTCTTCAGGCAAGATAAGCAAATATCTAGGACAATCAAAACGAATAACAAGCAATCACTTCTCTTTTCGAGTTTGGACGCGCAAGATGAGCGTGTTTTCAACTCCCATCTTGTGGTGAAGTCGAGAAGATCAATGCACATTCTCCGCCAAATTCAGGAAGATAAATGATTGCTTGTTCTTCGTTTTTCATTGTCATGGATGTTGTGTATCTTGCCAGAAGAAGACATGAGAGGTCGAAACGCGTCGTGTTTTGTCTCTTTTTTTTTCCCTGTTATCTGGCAGATATCCTTTGACTTCCACATAAAATTCATTAATGTATTATTTGAATATTTTATTCTTTTTCTTTATTTATTTATTCTTTTCTTATCCGTTCTTTTAGCCATTTATTTAGTTGGTTAGTTATCTATGTATCTAATTTGTTTGTTTGTTGTTTTGTTTCTTCGTTTTGCTCCGCATTAACTATTCAAATATTATTCTTGTAAGTCCCATCTAATATATATTTTGTTGCACACCAACTTCAGACTTGTTGTTCACAAAAAGGAAATTGACTTATGTATATTGACCACACAATTGTGCTTGTGTTTCCTTCATACAGGACATGGGGGGGGGAAAAGAGCTAATAAGGACAAATAGTGGTTAACCAATCACCGAGTAAAGAAGTACCAGGAAAAACAAACAAATTCATCACTGAAGTTACAGAAGAGCAAGCAGAAGCAACCGCGCAGACAAAGAAATACGAAAGGACATTATGAGATTACCAGAGCATTTTCTGGTAAGGACAGTTCTTCACAGCCATTGAAAAAACAGACGACCAGAGCATCGCCAACGAGACTAAAAAAAAGAGCAGAATGGGCCAACATCTTAGAGAGGCCCTACTCACCTATGCCTCCAGACCTCCATATCGCCAACAGCCTAGCATTATATACATCTATACCAACGCTCCAGCTAATGTTGAAGTCACCAAAGCCATCCGTTTGCTCTAAAAACAGGCAAAACAGCAGGCCCAAATAGCATATCACTTGAAGCACTAAAGATCAGCATCAATTAACTGAGATGCTGCACCCACTCCTACAGAAGGTCTGGGAAAAAGGAAAAAGTGCCAGATCAATGGAAAAAGTAGCACCTAGTAAAACTACCACAGAACATGATCTCTCCTGCTGCAGTGATTGGCGAGGAGTCCCTGCTCTTGTCAGCTCTGCTCTTTGCAGAGTGTTTTATGACTCAAGAAGGCGTTCGACAGAGTTGACAAGGAAGTCATCTGGAAGCTTATGCACTACAATGGCTTGCCAGCAACTGTATGGCAAGTGCACTGGCAAGTTATGCACAGTGGGAAACTGTCTGGTTCATTCAAGTTGCAGACAGGTGTAAGACAGGGCTGTCCTCTTACTACCAGTCATATTGTGTTGGGTGGCAGAATGGGGTATAAATTTTAAAAAAAAAAAGATGGCGAAAACACAGACATTTAGTCAACATTTACTAAAACAGCTGGAAGATTGGACTTCGCTGATGATGTCAGTCCTCCTCTCTCACAGACACCAGTATGCTCAAGAAAAATCGTCCTGCCTGACGGCTGAGGGGGAAGCAAAGAAAAGAGACCGACGAAAATTGACATTAGAAGACTGATGTAATGTGGACATATAGGAAACAGCACGAATCTATTCAGATGATGACAAGAACATAGAGAAGCATCAAAACAAGAAATGCATCTACCTGGCAGTGTCGTCAGCAAAGATGGCAGAGCAAGTGAAAGCATCAGTAGCGTATCAACCCAGTCAAAGTGTGTGCTGTTTACATCATTCATTCATCCATTTCATTTATTTATTTATTCATTCATTCATTTGTATGCTGTTCTGGCCTTTTCTTTGGCAGATTGATTTTTTGAAGGAAGATGCTACACCTACAATCTAAAAAACAATTGGAATTTGCCAGATGGATGCTGAGAAAGAGTGCCAACAAAACGGAGCTTCTCTGGTCAGTCTGGAGACGCCCAGGAGATGGAGGCCTTCATGGATTTTTTAAAAGCATATTCCCAAATTTACATACATATGGGTCGGTATGGACAGCGGATGGCGCATCACAAAGTGAAATCACTTCTGAACACTATGTGAGAACCATCTCTTGGATTATTCTGAATAAGAAAAAAATGTGACTTGTAACAATAATTGGTGCCTCTTGAGAACAACCAATGGTGTCTTAACAAAAAGTGACAGTATGTGATGGTTTGGTAGATTTTTTGTAGCAGTGCCGGTGGGAGAGAGAGAGAGAGGAGGAGAGGAGGAGAGGGAGAGAGGGAGAGAGAGAGAGGGGAGTTCACGGGGAGAGAGAGAGAGAGAGGGAGAGAGAGAGAGCAGAGAGAGAGGTGAGAGAGACAGACAGAGAGGCGAGAGAGACAGAAGAGACGAGGGAGAGAGAGGATTCAGAGAGCGACATTATACGAAGTTTAATTTGAGGTTTTGAGTCCCAGACAGAGATCTTTTCCTTCTGAGAGAGAGTGAGGTTACCCAGAGATTTGAGAGTCTCCCCACTTTTGGGCAAGCAGAGTGTAGATTATTGGGGAGAGCAGGAGAGGGAGAAAGGGGGACGAGGAGAGAGAGAAGAGAGGGAGAGCAGAAGGAGAAATGTGATGGTCATACACATTCTAGTCATGCAAGAGGAAGATCGAGAAGAGAGATTAGAGAGGAGAGAGGAAGGAGGCCTCGAGACGAGAGAGAGAGGAGCACAGAAAACAACACCTTCCCAGTCAGAGACCCACAGAGAGTCTGGCAAGAAGAGTCAGAGGGACGGGAGAGAGAGAGAGAGAAAGACAGTGATAAGCTATTTCCTGAGAGAGGATTCAGAGTCTTATTATTAAGGTTAATTTTGTTTGGAGTCCCATTGATATTTTCCTTTGTTGTCTGTGTGTTACCCACTTTTGCTGTCTCCCACTTTTGGCAGCTCTTCAGTACTTTATTGCAAACAATGCACGAGAAAGTCCTCTGCAAAAATCTGAATGAATGGCATCACATTCTTATTCAACAGAAGGACAATAGATTTCTATGTCACTTTCAGGAATGCTGCCTCTATCACGAGTCTTTTTGCACAACCAAAAAACACACGGCTTCCAATCACAGGAGAGTCTGGCATTCACTTCAGAGGGTGGTGTGCAGTCTAAAGCCTATCTCCTGAAACAGTTCTAGCCTGGTGGTAATTAAGTGTGGCAACACTTGTCATACTTGTCTAACCATTTCATTCCTCCTCTGCAGTTACAGTTGGGTCCTGTCTTGAAATCTTCAGTACTCCCCGCATAGCACATTCTACATGACGGATGTCCCTTTTCCTTCCTGTGAGGGCTACTTGCAGGCGCTGGTGGCTGCGGAAAACTGCGTCACTCCATACTTTGCTGGTAGAGGTGCTACATCTATTGGTTTCCATCACCAAAGCACCATACACGGCTTGGAGCGAGTGGTGAAGAGAAACGTTACATGAGCACACTGAGCAAACAAGTTCGAAAATCATCAGCTCCAAATTTTCAACGGAAGGCCGAGCTTCCCATTTTTTGTGTCACATGAGTGTGAGGTAACCCATATAATTCAGCCCACACATATCCCTTTGAAGCCCACTCCCAGCTCTAGGGTCCTCCAGGCTCTTCAGGCAGGTGGAAGACTGACTGGGTCTGGTGGTCAGGGAAGGGACGTGAAGCCCCTAAACATCTGCCCTGCAACCACCTGCTGTGGTTCCAAGGAGTCCTGGCCAACCAAAGCCCATCTCGGAAACGAACACAATAGCGTATATCAGGTAGGGGAGGGGGGATTAGAGAGGTGGGTGGTGGTGGGGACATCTCTATATCTGCTTTGTTCACTCAGTGCACTCCTGTGCCCCAATACGCCTTAACTTCTTTACATTTTCCCCCAAAATTCTCTTCCTCGCTCCAACGCCAACCCTCCGTCACAATAGATAGACTATGACACTGGAAGGGTGACAGCATTCCTTAAATTGGAAATGGTTGAAAGTGAATTTGAACACTATCAAAGTCTTCATTCAGAAGGGAAAGAAAAAAAAACTCTTATAAGCATGTATGTACACTTAGTTACTTACGTACACACAACACTTTCCCACCAGTTCTTATGAAATAGCAAGTATTCAATTTCAGCGACGTTCTGGCTTTTTTTTTCATCCATTCTGTTTCTTTCTACACAATGTGGTTCTTCCTCCTTGCACACACTGGCTCAAACAATAGAAAAGGTTTTCATTGAGACAGTACTTCTTAGTGATTTCCTGAACTCAGTAATGCCTCAAAATTCTCCCAGCTGTACTTCTTTGTGCATCACTGACTTTACAAAGTAATACCTTTGAGCAAAGCAGAGACAGGAGGGAATGAAACAAAACAGAGAGAGAGAGAGGAGAGAGAGAGAGAGAGAGAGAGGAGAGAGAGAGAGAGGAGAGAGAGAGAGAGAGAGAGAGAGATAATATCTATAACATGTCAATGTATCTTTCTCTGTTTCATTTCATTTTTCCTCAGGTACACAAACACTTTACACTGGCAAAGTGGTGTTGTCGTTTTCTTTTTGAAATACGATAGATTCTATGTAAGGCAATTGAAAAATGACAACTGTGTTCTTTGGGTCAGAAAAAGATATGTCCCTGGATTCATTTTGGAGAAATGTAGTAGTCAGGCACATGGCTTTGTGTGTGAAGTCCCTGCTTTCTCGGATCACCACCAAATCAAAAAACCTGTCACTCTTCCTGTCCCAGTTAACGCGACTGTATCAAGTGTTCATCTGGAAATCTGTCCCATGCAGCATCTGACTCACCAACTGCTGGCCTGCGATGTGAAAAGTCAGTGCAGGGGACTGGAGAACACTGAGACATGGTACAGGGCGACTTGTAGTATGCCCCAGGGACTAACACTGCCATATTTTTATTGTGACCTACCTGGACACTTCGTACCTTACAGTTTGGTGTGTGATTTTCGAAAGGATTGTTATGATGGACGTGACGAAATTTTTGTCAGCATCCTGCATGTAAAGAATACGAGATGGATTGTGGACATGGACAGTGCGTGCTGCTCTGTTTCCCAAAACTGCTCCTTCCTCGTCGTTTGTTTCTACCTATCCTAACTGATCTCTTCACCACATAGAATATAATTAGTATAGCTTTTGACTTTGAATCTTTAGATGCTTATCTCTTGTTGTTTCATCCTCTGTACCCTGTTGGTGTGTAGTTATTCCCACAATGCCTATTCTGACCCATAAGGAGCCACGC
>JADBJO010019693.1:0-7500 GCA_016801955.1 Conus betulinus | reverse complement strand
AAGAGTATTCAACAACGCAGCAGCAGAATACCAAGAGGCATTGCAAAAAAAAAAGTGGGTTACAGCTACAAACTACAATACAACCCAGATAACAACATGAACAAAAAACAAAAAAAGCAGGAAAAGGAAAATCACATGGTACAACCCTCCATATGATGGACGAGTAAAAACAAACGTAGGGAAAGAATTTTTTAAAAATGATATTCATGCATGCCTAACCTTAAAAATATAATTGATTCATCCAACAAAATGAAAAGCAACACAGCAAAGAAGGGTGAAGAAAGGAAATCCTGCAATTGTACTACAAAAGAACAGTGTCCCTTAAGCAACAAATGCCTCTATAACAACATTGTATACCAAGCCACTGTGACATCAGAAAATGAAAAAGAAACATACATAGGGATCACTGAAAATCACTTCAAAACCAGATATGCAAACCATAAACAGTCATTCAACAAAGAAAAATACAAAAACCAAACAGAACTGAGCAAATATATTTGGAGACTTAAAGACAAAAAAATAAACTATAACATATCCTGGAAAAAATCATAAAAAAGGGCATCACCATACAATAACATTTCAAAAAGATGCACCTATGTTCAACAGAAAAATGGTTAATACTATGCAAACCATACTTAGCAACCCTAAATACTAAAGTAGAAATAGTAAACAACTGCAGGCACAAATGGAAATCGTTGTCAGCAAACGCACCCTGAACTGTAAACAACCTGAAAAACCGAACAACACGTGCAGCCATCCGCACGTGCAAACAGTGACATTAGGCCATATAACACCGGCAGTAGGCGACCCAAAACCATCCTGAGGAGAGCCAGCGCTTTGGGTCGCCTACTGCCGGTGTTATATGGCCTAATGTCTATATATATATATATATATATATATATATATATATATATATATATATATATATATATATATATATATATATATATATTATATGTGTGTGTGTGTGTGTGTGAAGTGGGGAGTGGGGTAATGGTGGTGGTGTGCATGTATGTGTATATGTATGCATGTGTGTTGGTGGAAGATAAAGCCAACTGGTGTTGAAATGGTGAGTATGCATATTTGTGTTACTATTGTATGTTGATGTCTTGGGGCTGTAGCATACCAGTTTAGCAATGAGATGAGTCTCTTGTGTAGTGCGTTCAAAGTTGTCACTCTGTGATTGCCGGAGTGCCAAGACTTTCACATGGTTGATGTTGTGTTAGGAGTGGTTGAAATGTAGGGCAACGGGTTTGGGTCAGTGGTGTTTGGATGTCAGCAGGTGTTCAGAGATGCGTGTCTCACGTGTTCGGGATGTTTCACCTATACAGACCTTGCCACACAGCTGGCACTGGGTAGCGTATGAGATGTTGCGGCTCTGACAGGAAAATGTGTGTTTAATGGTGGAGTCTCTGGGTCCTGTAGGATGGTGTCTGGTTTGGTGAGGGGGCAGATTTTTGCATTAGGTTTTGAGCAGGGGTGAGTGCCTGGTGGTGTAGGCATGGGGATTATGTTCAGTTTGGACCGCATGAGAAGATGTTTAGATTTTTATCATGTTTGAACGTGATCATGGGTCTGATATGGAAGATGGGCTTGTGTTTTTGTACAATGTGCCAATTGGATTTGAGAATCCTGCAGATCGGGAGGTTGCGTGGGTGGAGGAGGAGGAAGATGGTATGTCTGTTTGTCTCCTTTGGATGCTGGGTTTCCAGAGCAGATATTCTGGATATGACTTTGGTGTGGCAGCTAGCTTTGTTGATGATGGAACTGGGGTATCCACGGGTTGTGAAAAATTCTGACATTTTGGCTGCTTGTAAAGTGAAGTCTTTTTTCGCTGGAGAAAACTTTGCGAAGACAGACAAGTTGGAGAGTATGGAATGCTGCCTTAAGTGTATGGGTGGTGAGAGGATGTGTAGTCTTGGTATGCATGTGTATCAGCGGATTTGTAGAAAATAGAAGTTTTGAGTAGGCCACCTCCAATAACATTTAGGACAGCAAAACGAAGAACGATAAGCCACTAACAAGTATTTGTGTGATGTTTAAAAAAAGTAATAAAGAGCAACGCATCATGTTGACAAATCGTTGCCCTCTGTGACGTTTTGCACTAAGTTGAGGTAATTGAAGGTTAGAAACACTGCGATAAGATCGCACACGTCGCTGGCATCGCCCTACTACTTTTGTTGTCACGTACGTATTGCAGCCAATGGAAAGAGCTCAGTGCTGCTGTTGCTGGCAGCTTTCCATGTTGAGCACATATGGCAGTCTATCTTTCTGCTACTGTTAGTCAGAATTAGAGTGGTTTCAGTGTTGTCAGACCTGTGCTTGTTGTTTTGTCTTTAGTGTGTAGATGTTCGGAAACGATGTAATGGGTTCATGGACTGCATCACAAACTACGACGAGGCTGACTGTGAGGCACACTACAGCTTCGGACAGGTAAAGCCCCCAGCTCTTATCAACTTTGACAGACCTGGAGGATTCAGCATGGTACCTTTACCAGGAATCAACACGCAGTGCCCAGACACTCATTTCCAGTGTCACGATGACGGCTACTGTCTCCCTGTCTATGTCAGATGTAACGAGATGATTGACTGCCCGGGTCATGAGGACGAAGTTGACTGTCGGAATTACAAGACGTGCCAGGGTTTTATCGATGCCGTGACAGCGATAAAAACAGTCTGTGTGCACGTGAACCACCTGTGTGATGGTACACCACAGTGCCAACTTTACGATGACGAACTGATATGCGACATCAATTGTCCTGACTCATGTGTGTGCCATGGTTTTGCTTTCTTCTGCAATTACACATCTACTCTCAGCTCTTACCTCAGCTACGGTACCTTGAAGCATCTAGTAGTGGAATGCATGTAAGTGATGCCACTCATAACACCTTGCTGATCCACCTGGGCGTACAGGCGTGTGGACTAAAGGAGTTAAACAGCAGTGACTTTACTCAATCTTCACAGCCTGGATCTTAGTTGGAATCAACTTCATTCTATCAACTTTTAGCCACTTGTTGGAATGCCTCAACTTAGGATATTAAATCTGGCAGGTAACCCTATGTCTGGCAGTGTTCATATGTCCAGAATCAGTACGCACATCCGTCCCTTGCGATCTTAAATAGTTCCCATTCACGAGCTAATTCCTTAAATATGACCACCCTTGTCAGCTTTTATGCCAAAGTTGCAAGTTGTTGATTTGTCATGGGGTGACATCAAGATACTGCAGGAGAAAGGATCGTTTCCTGATCTTCACACTTTAGACTTACAAGGTTGTCCTGTGAATTATTTCACTCCAGATTTCATGAAACAAATGACAAAGCTCATGTATGTGTCTGCCGACAACTTCAAATTGTGTTGCCCAGTTGTTTTACCAGACAGTTTTCGAGGAGAATGTTTGGCCCCCATCTGATGAAATCTCCTCATGTGATGACTTGTTGAAGTCTGTGGCTTACCGTTGTGCTCTGGGTGTATTTGCTGTGTTGGCTGTTCTAGAAACTTTGGTGGGTTTGTCTACCGAATCTCTTTCTTGTCAAAAACAATCAAGACTAGTTTTGTGATATTTGTTCTTCATCTGTGTGTGTCTGACTTCTTTATGGGAGTGTATTTAGTTTTCATAGGTGTTGCAGACTGGGTGTATACTGGCACTTATATCTGGAATGACACTGCATGGAAAGAAAGTGTTGGTTGTCGTACTGCCGGTTTATGTCCTTGTTATCAAGTGAGGTGTCAGCATTCCTCATCTGTTTGATCACTTTGGATCGATTCCTTGTGCTCCGTTTTTCCTTTCAGTCAGATCCGGTTGGAAGCAGATCAGCTTCTATAGCCTGTGCCATCATGTGGACACTGGGAATAATAATAGCCACTGTACCTCTGCTCCCGGTGACTTCACACTGGGAGTTTTTCCACCAGACAGGGATCTGTATTCCACTGCCTGTCACCAGAGCTGACTTCCCTGGACACATTTACTCCTTCAGTATCATGATCGTCTGCAACCTAATCCTCTTTCTCATGATTGGGTGGGGTCAGTGTCTCATTTTCTGGACAGTGAGGAGTAACGTTATAGCTAATCAATTACCAAAGACCAAAGACGTAGGCACTGAAAATACACAGTCCAAGGAAGCAACCATCGCCAGGGCGTCTTCTCTCAGTTTGCTGTGTCTGATTTTCTCTGCTGGTTTCCAATTGGCCTGTGTGGGATCCTGGCTGCCAGGGATGTTGTCATTCCAGGGAGGTTCAACGTGAATGGCCATTTTTGTGCTGCCTCTAAATTCAGCGCTCAAACCCCGTTCCTCTACACTTTGAATATCATTTCTGGAGAAAAAACGCGCAGAGAGAACAAGAAGTCCGTTTCCTTGAAACTGCTACGTGCCCAGAAAAATATGTAACACCCGATTTATTAAAAAGAGTAATACGTGTGTGGTGTGTGTGTGTGTGTGTGTGTGTGGTTTCCCATGCAGCTGGAAGCGTTGCTACACTATATTTCATTTGCCCAGTCGTTCAAACTTCAGTTCAAACGACAATTTGAAAAAAATGTACAGTAATTAGTATTATAAAAAACGACTGTGGACTTCAATAAACGCAATATGAAAAAAAAATGAGTACTTGAAGTCCTCTTCTTTAAATAAATAAACACTTATTCAAGCTCTCGGGCCTTAGACCCTCCATCAGGAAACGCTAAATAGTAAACACAGGGAAAAAAAAACGTCAAAGTGACGAAAAAGAACATAAAAGAACAACTGACGTCAAAACAAATTGATGTCACAACAGTATTGTGCAACTCTTTTTCCCTGGTAGCGCGGCAAACGTTTGCTACATGTGTTAGGTCTGTTAGGTTTCCGCTAACAGCCTCCCTATGAATTCGTTTTTCCACCAGCCCCTCCCCACACCCCTATATACGCCCCCCTCCTCCTCCCCCAACCCCCACCCTGACCCCACAACACACATACCCCACACAACTCGCTCCCGCCCCCCGCCCTCCACCCCCGCGCACACACATGCCCCCCACATACCATCCCGCCCCTATCCCCCCACCCACCCTCTTCCCGCCCCACACCCCCACCCCACCACACACACACACCTCAAACACAATCCCCCCCCCCCCCCCACCCCCCCCCCCCCCCCCCCCCCCCCCCACATGCACTTCCTTCTCCCCCATACAATAAAACAAACCCCCCCCCCACCCCCCCCCCTCACTCCCCCCACTACATTCCCAGTTCTTTTCTTCATGCGATCCTAATGTAAAGAGTAATGTGAGTTTCACAGTAAAAACACAAGAAGTAGAAACAGCGTTGAACCCTTTATGATGTTTTCCACATTTATGCCCAGGGGTTGAAAAGATCCAAATTTTGGGGTGGAATGAGATTCTGTGAATTTTTGGAGATGTCTGCTTCTCCCATTTTTTTTTTTTTTTTTTTTCGGATGGCACACACAGAGAAATCATGGCGGGAGGGAACGGTTATTTTTTGTTGAAATGGTTGCCAGCTGGAGCAGTGTCATAATGAAGGCGGATAGATCGGAGGTGTTCTTCTGTTCGCTCAGCAAGCGAGCGGTACGATTCACCCACGTACAGCACTGGACAAAGACGGCAGATGGTGATGTCGGACGATCTGAAGGTTGAAGCGATGATGGACAGCGAATGAGTCATGAGGGCCAGTGATGGTAGTGACCGAATTGATGATGGGGCAGCATTTGCATCGAGGAGTGTTGCAAGGATGGGTTCCTGGAAGTGGGGCTGTGCTAGAGCTGGGAGGCAAACGTGCATGCACGAGATGGTCACGGAGGTTTGTGTCTCTTTTGTATGCTACAAGGGGTAGAGATGGTGGACTCTGTATTTTTAGGAAGCGCGTGTGAGATTGCAGAACTGAAAAATCCGCAGAAGAATGTTCTTGTTAGGGGGACGTTGTGGGGATTGTGTGTGATTGTCAGAATTGGGCGGTCTGATGTATTTGAGTGAGATTTCAGAGCTAGGGCATCTTGGCGTGAAGATCAGTACCTCCTGATGAAGGGTCTAAGACCCAGAAAGCTTAAGTAAGTGTTTATTTTTTTTTTTTTTTTTAAGGACCTTCAAAGCAACCATTTTGACATATTATGCATTAATTAGGTTCACACTTGTCTCAATTTTCTGCATTACTTTTCCAGGTGGAAGAAAGGTAAGAGGATAGCTGTCCCACTCAACTCTCACGAGAACTGGCAGCGTGCATAAACACCATTCACCTCTCTCCCCCAGAGTTCTGCTCACCTGCCAGGTGGTGAGGGGTGCCCAGTGGGCACGGCGCTTTTTGCATGGAGGTTGTTGCTGAGGGATGGTGCTGATACTCCATGATGACATCGCCATCTTCACCTTGGTTTCTTCAATGGTGGTGACACCACGGTCATCTTTGGTTTGCATTACATATCTGTATTGAGAATAAGTGTCCTTTTGAAAAAAAAAATAGACATTATCCTCTCAGTGTGCACTGATAACTCTCTCTCTCTCTCTCTCTCTCTCTCCTCTCTCCTCTCTCTTCTCTCTCTCTCTCTCTCTCTCTCAACTGTGAGTCTGTCATTAGCTGTTCTCATGAGGACTGTGTCCAAAGGGAACGAATTTGGCCTGGCAGCAACCCCACACCTACATGCTGAGACCTCTTCTCACATCTTCAACAAGCAAGACATGCACTTGAAATATCAATAGATCCCCCCCACCCCCACCCCCCCACAATTCAGCTAAACCATCTTTCATCTTAAAAAAAAATGCCCCCGAGTCACCCAGTTCCCAACAACACTGGTAGAGTGAAGAAAAAAGAAAAAAGAAAAAAAAAGAGAGAAGAGAGAGGACAAACACCATCTGTCTAAAAAAATCTTCCACTCCTTTCTCATCAAGCTCTATCCTGTTCAATCCTTCATTTTCTACCACATCTGCAACCCCTATCCCACCAATCATCTCTCACCCTCCTCCCCTTCCCCACTATCTCTTCCTCTTCTATCCTTCACCCAAACGTACCTGAGAACTCCTTATCTGCAGAAACACACAAACAAACACAATGCTACAATCAGCACATTTGGTGAACTTGAGTCCCTCCACCCCTCCAATTCTAAAGAGAAAACTTACCTCTAAGCCAACAGGTACAGTCATTATGCTAGGAAAACGGTTATCAAAGTCGTGGACCTCTCCCTCTCGTCCCTCCTCATATCAAACACCGAACAATCTGTGTCACCGGTCACACACTTTCACATCTGGCAGAGTGGTTGAGTTATCAAATGCCGGCTACTCGACATGTGTTTCCTGCAGGCACCAGACTACTGCCGACAGCAATCAACATCAGCAAAGGGCGGTATCAGTACTGAAAGATGGTCACAGCTTCTCTCGCACAGTTGATAGGGAAGCTCTCTCACAGGTAAAAAATCACAAGTGACATAAGCATGTGCGCGGGTGGGGTGTCTGGGCAATAAGCGGGAAAGTATAGATGCTGGAGTGTGTGCGTGTGTTATGTGTGCATGTCCAGGAGCAGTGAGGATAGAAATG
>JADBJO010019692.1:15000-25000 GCA_016801955.1 Conus betulinus | reverse complement strand
ACTGTCTGAGCTATTTTCAGAACTTTAAAACCCTGCCCATGACTGTATTTTGTATCCGAATTTCCATCAAAATATTAAAAACAACCCAAAGAACAATTCGTATTGTTCCCCCTCTGAACAATTCAGACACAGATCTTGAAGTGGTGTTTGATTCGTTCAAATTTCCTGACAACCCACCATGGACTTTCCACTTTGATCTGGCCACTTCTTGCAAAATTACATTATTAATTTGACAAGATAAGTGATTAATCGTTCTTTGCTTTCATTCTCCTGAATGTTGTTTATGTTACCTGAAGAAGACCTAAAATGTCGAAAATGCGTCGTCGTGTTTTTGTCTGGTAATTTGTTTGTCTATGTTAACTGGCGGATTTAATTTCAATTCTTCAATATTTCTTATCGCAAAGACTTCACCAGACCTCTGGCGTATGAGACGTATTTGTGGAATTTTGTTTTTAAAATTTCCATTGTCTCACAGAATTATTTTATTGACAGGTTCAAATCTGACGAGGGAATTGCTGCTGCTGCGTATTACTTAATAGCTCTCTCTCTCTCTCTCTCTCTCTCTCTCTCTCCTCTCTCTCTCTCTCTCTCTCTCTCTCTCTCTCTCTCTCTCTCTCTCTCTCTCTCTCTCTCTCTCTCTCTCGCTCTGCTGAGCTCACGGCATTGGTCTTAGCGCTTCACATGATATGTAAATCAAAACATAAAGACATCCTCAATCTCTCTGACAGCCTTTTCGCCTTTGAGGGCATTACCACTGGCCGTGACTATAAACACCCTCAACTTCTGAATTTGTTTTGAACTGTACGCCTCCCTGGAATCTGCTCGTTGCAACATACTTTTAGCTTGGGCTCTCAGTGATATCGACATCTAGCTCATGAAGTTGGTTGAACAACTTGCCAAGAATGCTACAAATAAAGAGTTGAGCAGCCTTTTCATTCCGCGGACCGACCTGAAACCTACAGCTCTGATTTACGTCGAAGACTTCTGGTAGGAGGGATGGAACGTGCAGACAGCTAACAAATTCTTTTGAATCCGTCCAAACTTTAAAGCTTTTACCGTGTGCCAATGGGAGCCGTAAAAGAGAAACATCATCTTCGGTCACTTCTTTTACACTCACTCGTATCTCTTCAAAGGCGAAGAAGATCCATGGTGCATTCCTTGTGATGTACCCCGTACTGTTAAACATACTCTTAAAGAGCGTGGGGATTTACTTGATATCAGACATCAAGGCCCCAAGAGATCAGATAAAAAAATGTTGATCTCTTTCAGAATCCAAAGATCACATCAGGTGGGACATCTCTGAACAAGGATTCTCACTGAGTCTGCTGTAAAGTGTTTATGTTAGACATGAAACACTTTACAGAATCCAACAGTGGGCTGTGGAAAATGATCTCACTTTATTAACTACCAAAACTCAAAACCTTCACTGCTTTCGATTCTATGAAGACAAATAAAATATCGTCGTGTTATCGTGTCGTGTATCGTGTATCTTGTACAGACATGTCCCGGATGATGATGTGATTTTTTTGCGTTCTTGACAGAGACTAACAAAATTTTCATTTGATGTAAGAGTTCATGAAAGAAAGATCGGAATTTTCTTCTTTCATCGTGTTTAAGATAATCTAGTTCATGACGTCTGTGTGGGGTTCTTTTATTTGTTCTTTGGCTGGTTGGTTGGCTGGTTGGTTGGCTAACATTTGTATAGCCAACCAACCAGCCAACCAACCAGCCAAAGAAACAAATAAAAAGAACCCCACACAGACGTCATGAACTAGATTATCTTGATGATTTCACTCGAGGACCAGGATACTGGAGATTCAAATAATAGTTTTCTTTAAAAATGTTTTGTTTGTACAAAAAATGAATAACATGTTGGATACATTTCTTTCAGACAACGAAACTCTGCATGATTTAGAGAAATGGGAAATGTGTAAGGTTGAAATAAGAAATTTTTTGTATAGATTTTGGGAAAGATCTGGCGTGTAAAAAAAAAGAAACGAGTCACGAATGTTGCAGTCACAGTTACAAAATCTAGAAAAAGAGCTTGCCAAGAATCCTGAAAACGAAAATATTAATAAAAGATTTATGAGAGTAAAACAAAACCTGGAGATTTTGCAGGCTTACAAAACCAGAGGTGCTCAGGTAAGATGTAGGCTTAAATGGATAGAAGAAGGAGAAAAGAATACAAATATTTTTGTGGTTTAGAAAAGGCACGAAGTAAAAATAGGATTATTACAAGACTTTGTAAAGAAACGGGTAACATTACTACAGATCAAAGAGAAATAATGCAAGAACAAACGGCATTCTATAGACGATTGTATACTCAGAATACTGAAGCAGCAAATGTAGAAGCTGCTGCTGACATTTTTATTGACAATATAGAATTAAGACAGTTAGAAGAAAATGATGCAGTAATATGTGAAAGTATAGTGACATTAGAAGAGACGACATCTGCTCTAAAGAAAATGAAAAATGGCTCCGCTCCAGGAAGCGATGGCTTAACAACCGAGTTTTATAAGTTTTTTCTGGTCAAAATTAGGTGATGTTGTCACTAACTCCTATATTGAATCTTTTAACAAAGGAAGCCTCTCATTTACACACACGGCAAGGTATTATAACTCTTTTTCACAAGGTAAAGACTTGGATAGGGATAACTTAATAACTGGAGACCCATTACTCTTACTAATTCTGATTATAAAATCTTGGCAAAAGTACTCTCACAAAGACTGGGTAAAGTCATCCATACCTTAGTCAACGAAGATCAAGTTGGCTACATAAAAGGACGAAATATATCAACAGTGCTTAGAACCATCGATGATGTCATCAACTATTTAAATAAAACTGGAAAGGCGGGGTACCTATTAGCTATAGATTATGAAAAAGCCTTTGATTCCATATCAAAAAAATATATTCTACATGTATTCAAAGTATTAGGATTTGGGACTGATTTCCAGAGATGGGTACAAGTTTTGACAAATGGTAACCAAAGCTACATCAACCATGGAGGTTGGTTATCTGAGCCATTTGATGTAACTTGTGGTATAAGGCAGGGATGTCCCTTTTCCCCATTAGCGTTCGTTTTAGCTGTGGAGCTCTTGGCAGCAAAGATCAGAAAAAGCCAAATAACAGGTATCCAAGTGCCAACAAGGGACCATACAAACGAACAGTACATAAAGATAAAACAACTCGCTGATGATACCACCTTATTCTTAGAAAACAAAAATGATATGATTGAATCTTTAAATATTCTGAAAGCATTCGAGACATTTTCTGGTCTTAAGTTAAATATGAATAAGACCAAAGCTATAAGAATGGGTAGGAGAATAAATGAAAACGATCTGCCTTTTTCTATAGTAGAAAGAATAAAAATACTGGGAATTTATTTCGAGAAAGATAAAATGGCTAAGAACATCGAAGAGAACTGGAAGGGCAGGGTTCAAACCATAGAAAAATCAATAAAGAACTGGAGTAAACGAGACATCAGCATTCATGGCAAAATTACAGTATTAAATCTTTTTTGATCAGTCAGTTAGTTTTTGTAATGCAGTCAATTGGTATTCCTTGAAGTCTTGCAGAGAATAAATACGATGTTATATAAATTGTTTGGCAAAAGAAACACTAATCGGAAAGCATTTGAAAAAGTTAAAAGGAAGTAATGGAATCAGATTATAGCTTAGGAGGTTTAAAAATGGTAAACATTATGGATCTTCAAAACAGCATATATTTGCAATGGGCAGGGAAATTGTTCTCTGCAACAGACGAAAAACTGGAGTAAAGATTCCGAGGCGGCACTTAGACAAAATAATAGATAATGATAGCATATTTAAGCTTAACTGTAATGCAAAACAGCTGCAGCAAATTGAACTAATAGATAACGAATTTTGGAGCAATGTAGTCACCATTTATTTGAATATAATAAGAGGACAGTCAAATTAGAAGAAGTAACACCTACTACCTTTTTAGATCAAGTGTTATTCTATAATAATTTAATAAAATATAAAGGCAATATATTATATTTTCAAGCATGGAAAGAAAAGGGGATACAATTTGTTAGAGACATTGTGCACATTAATGAAAATAGATTGCTTACTCTTACAGAGTAGAGACAGTTTTAGGACATCGTAATGCAAATAATATTTTTGAGTACAATGCATTGCGAAACGCCCTCCCATTATCTTGGCGGGAATGGATATATGACAACAATATCCCTCTTGACAATGTTTACTCTGCTGACTTGTGAAGCTCATCTATTCAATAAAAAACCAAAAAAAGAGAGATAAAGAAGTTACTGGAGCAAAGGAAATCCAAGTTACATAACTGCAAACGGCAAAGACTTTTGGCGTAGAAACTTAACTTTGAAATAGACGATCTCGTATGGCTAATACCAAGAACATCTACAAAAGAGGTTAGGTTGAATGAACTACAATGGAAAATAACCACCACATATTTTACCCTACTAATATTCTTTTGCAAAAAATGAAAGTATCGGAAACAAATAAGTGTGATAACTGTACAGATGAAATCGATTTTATCGAACATTTCTTTTTTTACTGTCCTCCTGTCAACAAATTTTGGAATTATGTAGAAATATTGATTTCATCGAGAATCGGTACAATCCTTAAAACTGTCCTTAACTGACGTACTCTTTGGTGTTCGCAGAGATGATATAAGTAAACAGAACACAAAATCGATTAACCATATCATATTAGTAGGGAAAATGTCCATTAGCATAGCACGTAAAACTGGAAAATTGATAGCATTACAAATGATCTTCGATCAACACATAGAACTGAGAAAAGCGTTACATCAATTTACTTATTGTGTAAATTAATAAATAACAGGATTCAGACACACGCTTTTGTATAACATCGGATACTGGAGATGTATCTCTTCCAGGAAGAAAAAAAAAAAAAAAAAAAACGAAGACAAAGTATAACAGGAACCACTAGGTAGCCATCAGCTTGTGCTGTGGTACTAGTTTAATGTTTATCCGTTTGTTTTGCCTATTGTTCTGTTTGTGTATGCATGATTTTGTTCCAAATTACACAGGTCATTGCTTATATATCTGTTCATTCTTAGAGCTGTATCTATGTATGGCTTGCCACCACCGTACATTTGCATACACACTGCACAAGCCCTCACGCACGCACAAACACGCTGTCCCACGCACGCACGCACACGCACGCACACACACACACACACACACACGCACTAATAAACATACATGAGCATACACAGACGCACACCTCTCAACCCCACCCCCCCCCCCCCCCCTCCCTTACACATACACTTATTATCTCGCTTCTTGGCTTTCCTCATGTCTCCCTTTTAGACCCCCTTTTCGCTATAAGGGTAGCATCTTTGGGGAATAGACCAATTTCCGAGATTATATGTGACTCTCGTCTAAGTCTCTTGTATACGTTTTCATGTTTCCTAGGATCGTCCTTGCATTCTTTTTCGCCCTTCTTCTTCAAGGATGATTACCGGGAATATTAAGTTCAGGAGCGACAGTGATGGATATTATTATAATCACAACTACTTTCCTCAGTCGCCATACCTCTCTTCGTTTGATGTGAATTTTAAAAGCTTGTATGAGCTGATCCTTTTTTTTTTTTTTTTTTTTTTTTTAACGTCTGTGTCTTCGGAAAAAGGGGAAAAAAAACGAGGGAAAAAAGTTGTCTTTTTGCTTCATTTAAGTGGTTAGCGTTGTATAAGCAGCACATTACCAGCGTGAGAGTGCCAGTACACCACACATTAGAACATAAACAAACCCAGACACTTTGTATCAACCACTAAAACACTAATATCAGCAAAAAATGTGTCCATTTGTAAGAAAACATACAGACTCTGCATGGTGTGTAAGAGACTGGTTGGAGACAAAAAAAAAAGAAAAAAAAAAAAAAAAAAAGAAAGAAAAAGTAGTTTGAAATTGTTTTTTTTTCTTTATTTCCGCATTTTGTTTTTGTTTTTTTGGCAGATGAAGAGGACAGTGTGAAGCACCAAAAAATGAAGGAAAAAAAAAAAAAAAATCGTCACCGCCTTAGGTGCTCCATTGATCCGATAACTGATGCCACACACACACACACAAAAAAAAAAAAAAAAAAAAAAAAAAAAACATTTGTATAGCCTGAGTGTGACGAGGTGACTGACTGATCTGACAGGGCCCTTTGCGGTCGGCCGGGCTATAAACAACATACAAAATGTATGTGGAGGGGACACGGAAGGAAGGGGTGGAGGGAGAGGAGGTTGATGTTTTATGCAGAAACATAAAACATGAAGAATACACGGTGAATTAAGCTACAAGTGTGTGTGTGTGTGTGTGTGTGTGTGTGTGTGTGTGTGTGTGTGTGTGTGTGTGTGTGTGTGTTTGTGTGTGCGTGTGTGTGTGGTGCGCGCGCGCGCGCGCGCGCGTGGGCGTGTGTGTGTGTATGTATGTGTGTATGTGTGTGTGAGTGTGTGTGCACGTGCGTACGTGCGCACGTGTATGCGTGCACGTGTGTGTATTCGCGTATGTGTATTTCTGCGCGAAACTGTGGTTTGCGTGCATGTTTGTATGTGTCTGTGAGCGCGCACGCGCGCGCGCGCACGCGCGGGTGCGTGTGTGTGTGTGTGTGTGTGTGTGTGTGTGTGTGTGTGTGTGTGTGTGTGTGTGTGTGTGTGTGAGTGCATGCGTGTGTGTGCGTGTGTGTGTTGTGTGTGTGCGCGCTCGCGTGCGTGCGTGTGTGCGTGCGTGTGTGGTGTGTGTGTGTGTTTGTGGGTGTGGGTGTGGGTGTGTGGGTTTGTGTATGGACGTGCGTGCGTGCGTATGTGCATGCGTGCGCCCGTGTGTGTGTGTGTGTGTGTGTGTGTGTGTGTTTGTGTGTGTGCGTGCGTGCGTGCGTGCGTGTGTGATTGTGCGTGTGTGTGTGTGTGTGTGTGTGTGTGTGTGTGTGTGTGTGTGTGTGTGCATTTCTCTCTCTCTCTCTCTCTTCTCTCTCTCTCTCCTCCTTTTTTTTTCTCTTCTCTCTCTCTCTCTTTCTCTCTCTCTGTGAGTGTGTGTTGTGTGTGAGTTTGTGTTTTGTGTAAATACGAGAGAGAGAGACAGAGACAGAGACAAAGAGAGACAGAGACAGAGACAGAGACAAAAGACAGAGCCAGAGACAGAGACAGACATACGGAAGTGGGAGACTAGAGGGAAAAGGAGCACTGTTCCTACTAGTGTGGTTGTTTATATGTGAGCATGGAGTGCTGGTCTATTTGAATGGCGGCTGCCTTTGTCTTTGAGAGGATCGTAGGAATTAGGCCTCGAAGGAAGCATTTCCGTCCGTACCTGGCCCGTTTATACTACCTTCATGAACAAGAACAGACTGTGGTAAGTCACGTGTTAACACTCACCGGCTGTTAGGGAGCTTAACTTCAACAACACGGGGGCCGGAACAGTTCCGCTGTAGAGCTCTGGACTCGTAATCTTGGTGATTCTAGGGTTGGGGTTCGAATCTCCGCCGGGCCGTTTCAGTACAGGGGGATTTTTTCCCCTCGGAATTACCATTGGTTCTGACTCCAATTTCCATACAACCCTTCGAATGAGACCATAAACCGAGGTTCCGTGTGTGAACGCTCGCATAACATCTTGCACACACGTAAAATCTCATCACCAACTTTCGGAGGAGAAGGCCTGTTTGGCCGTTGGCATGGATGACACGTTACTCATAGCATGCACTTTCCCTGAAGTTGGAGTATGGCTGCCCTTTGTTGGATAGATGGGATTAATCCTTGCCTGTCTATACAGGGCTTGTCCGCAGGAGTATCAGCCCGCGTACGCGGGTGGGGTTGGGGGGGGGGGGGGGGGGGGGGGGGGGGGGGGGGGGGGGGGGGGGGGTCGTGGCTCTTTTGTCAACACAGGTTTGTAAAGAAACTGTTGACATGCTGTTTTGTACATTCGGTAAGCAAGCTTTTGAGAGCTCGTCTCACTGCTACTGTCTCATAAAGTTGATGTGTAATCGGTGAGTGGTATGTCACTATCACCTACGCTGGAGTCTTGAAGACTGTTGGGGCGTCACAGAAGAAGACTTCGCAACCAGCTTCCTCCTCCACTCCTCCCGTTCTCAGAGGCTTTTACGCAGTTGAGTATGAGGCCAGTCCATGGTAGGGTATAGAAGTTTGAAAAAATCTGGAAAGACATTTTCAAATTCTGCCTTGTTGTCAGGTCAAGAAACATATTTAATCGTTAATTATACATAGGGTTATACGCGTCTGCTCTTACAGATTTCATATAACATGTAAAGAACTGCATTTGTTACGTCAATCTTTGCCTTGTTGTATTTGTATGCACACACACACACACACACACACACACACACACACACACACACACACACACACACACACACACACGATCATTAGGCGTGAAGTTATAAACAATTTCACAATTAAACCTATTCAAATAACATCTGCCTGATTGCTTTAAAATGACGAAGGATGACAGAGACTGCTTTAAAATGACGAAGGTTGACAGAGATTGTTTTAAAATGACGAAAGTTGACAGAAATTGCTTTAAAATGACGAAGGTTGATAGAGATTGTTTTAAAATGACGAAGGTTGACTGAGTTGCTTTAAAATGACGAAGGTTGACAGAGATTGTTTTAAAATGACGAAGGTTAATATAGATTGCTTTAAATGACGAAGGTTGATAGAGATTGTTTTCAAAATGACGAAGGTTGACAGAGATTGCTTTGAAATGATGAAGGTTGACAGAGATTGTTTTTAAATGACGAAGGCTGACAGAGATTGCTTTAAAATGACGAAGGTTGATAGAGATTGTTTCAAAAATGACGAAGGTTGAGAGAGATTGCTTTAAAATAACGACGGTTGAAAGAGATTGCTTTAAAATGACGAAGATTGATAGAGATTGTTTATAATGACACAAGGTTGACAGAGATTGTTTTAAAATGAGGAAGGTTGACCGAGATTGCTTTAAAATGACGAAAGTTGATAGAGATTGTTTTAAAATGACGAAGGTTAATATAGATTGCTTTAAAAATGACGAAGGTTGATATAGATTGTTTTTAAAATGACGAAGTTTGACAGATTGCTTTAAAATGATGAAGGCTGACAGAGATTGCTTTAAAATGATGAAGGTTGACAGAGATTGCTTTAAAATGACAAAGGTTGATAGAGATTGTTTCAAAATGACGAAGGTTGACAGAGATTGTTTTAAAATGACGACGATTGACAGAGATTGCTTTAAAATGACGAAGGTTGACAGAGATTGTTTTAAAAATGACGAAGGTTGACAGAGATTGCTTTAAAATGACGTAGGTTGACAGAGATTGTTTTATATGACGAAGGTTGACAGAGATTTTTTTCAAAATGACGAAGGTTGACAGAGATTGTTTTAAAATGACGAAGGTTGACAGAGATTGTTTTAAAATGACGAAGGTTGACAGAGATTGTTTCAAAATGACGAAGGTTGACAGAAATTGTTTTAAAATGACGAAGGTTGACAGAGATTGTTTCAAAATGACGAAGGTTGACAGAGATTGTTTTTAAAATGACGAAGGTTGACAGATATCTAGGGCGTTCATCAGCTGGAGACTATATAAATAAACAAATAAATAAAAAGGAGTAACGTTCCTTCATGAACCATCCATCAAGTCACTTTGTTATTCACTTTGCCCATCAGTCTCACGGTGAGTCAATGGTGCGCTCCACAAAACCAGTGTATCATCCAGCATGTCTGGTCCAGCGACCACTGACGTGCAAAAACTTCACGAGAGGACTGGGGGGGGGGGGGGGGGTCCGAGGTTGGAGGGGGGGAGGGGGGGGGATGGGAAGGAGGAAAGGGGTGGGAAGGGTGGTAGCGGTGTTAGTGATGACAGAAAAGTGAAATGGGAGGCATGAGACAGGAGGAAGGAAGGAAGGAAGAGGGTGGGCGAAAGAAGAGGATAGAAACAAAACAAACGAAGAAAGAGAGAAAAAAAAATAGAAAAGACGAAAGGGAAAAAAGAAAGAAAAAAGAAAA
>JADBJO010019692.1:5000-7500 GCA_016801955.1 Conus betulinus | reverse complement strand
CTTTTCGGTGCGTGTGTGTGTGTGTGTGTGTGTGTGTGTGTGTGTGTGTGTGTGTGTGTGTGTGTGTGTGTGTGTGTGTGTGTGTGTGTGTGTGTGTGCCTCTGTGTGTGTATGTGTTTGTGCATGTGCGTGCGTGCGTGCGTGCGTGCGTGCGTGCGTGCGTGCGTGCGTGCGTGTGTGTGTGTGTGTGTGTGTGTGTGTGTGCGTGTGTGCGTGTGTGTGTGCGTGCGTGTGTGTGTTGTGTGTGTGTGTGTGCGCGCGCGCGCGTGCGTGCGTGCGCGTGCACGTGTGTGTGTGTGTGTGTGTGTGTGTGTGTGTGTGTGTAAGAGAGAGAGAGAGAGAGAGACACAGAGAGAGAGAGAGAGAGAGAGACACAGAGAGAGAGAGATGAATGTCCGTTACACTGGTATAGTCCAGTCTTTTAATGTCCACATTTTTCAACTGTCTTTACACTCCTGCCGTTAACAACGGGGCAGGCTTTTTTTTCTTTTAAAACACATTTTTGCGCCCTCAATTTAACTTTGTCTAGATGTGGCAAGAACAGTTGTCTTATGTTCTTGGTTACTGATATCTGTTTTCAGCTCCTGTCGTTTGCAATGGGGAGGCTTTTTTTTTGTTTTTTACAAATGAATTTGTATCGTCCGATTTTTTTTTTCTTTTTTTTTGATAATACCTTTGTGTCGCAGGGACGATATTCTACTAATTCATAGTTACCAAGACTTTAATCCCTGCCAACTGCAACAGGCCAGCCTGAGTTTGTTTGTTTTCTTTTGCTTTGGTTTTGTAGTTGTTGTTGTTGTTGTTGTTTTGTTGTTGTTGTTGTTTTTAATGAATCCTTGCGGCTCGGTATTGAGAATGTCGAAGGTACTGCATCGATATATAAGTGTGTTCCTGCTCACCAAAACTCATCTTTTAAATGCATCCAAGATCTGTTCACTAAAATGATTACTACGTTTTTTCTACTGAGCAAGAATACTACTGACTTAATTATCAATGAAGTAACGTGTTTCCATGGAATAGTAACATTTCCCCGCTGACATAAACGTTGACATTTGGTATTTTTCTATAACCTATTAGATCAAAAAGTGCGTGGTAACTAGCTCCTTTGGTTTGTTCCATTGATCATCTCCCTTGGCGGGGAAAAAAGATTTTCACTCATGAACTGACTTGCTCACATCACAAAAGTTAGAACAAAATAATAAACAAACAAATGAACAAGTAAAAGTTTCTCTCTACCGACCCGACAGCTTTTCTTCCTTGTTACATATAATAAACACATAATTTTCTCTTTTTTTTTTCTTTTTTGAATATGCATTTTGATCTGCATTCCGGGTCAAAGTGCAGATCTGGGATCCGTTTGACCCTTTTGCAGAAGTCTGCGCTCTCCTAAATGCCATTTCAGCTCGTATATATATATATATTTTTTTTTTTTTATTTCGTTTGATTTTATTTCACTTCACTTCATTTTAATTTATTTATTTCATGTATCTATTTAATTATTTATTTATCTATCTATTTATTTGTTTATTTTTTGGCCATGGACGACAACGGCCCCACACGTTTGAAACGACCATGGTATTTTGTACGATGTCGTGGGCTATTCCCGTGCTGCTTTCTTGTTCTTGTTTGTCTCCTCTCTTCCTCCTTCTTTTTCTTCTCTTCTTTCTCTCCTTTCTTCCATGTCTCCATTTTTGTTGTTGTTGTTCATTCTCTCCTCCTTCTATTCTCCACCTTCTTCTCCTTCTTCTCTTTATCCTTCTTCTTCTTGTTTTGTGTTCTTTTGTTGTTGTCGTTGTTGTTGTTGTTTGTTCTTCTTCTTCTTCTTCTTCTTCCTCCTCCTCCTCCTTTACCTCCTCCTCCTCCTCCTCTCTCCTTCTTTTTCCTTCCTTCCTCCTCCTCCTCTCCTCCTCCTCCTCCTCCTCCTCCCTCTCTTTTTTCTTCTTCTTCTTGTCTTTCTCTTTTTGTCTTCCCTCTTCCACCCTTTACTTGACTACTGCCTTTTTTTTTTTCCAAACCCAGAACAGAGCGATAAAGAAACAACGAGAGAAAGAAAGAAACAAACAAAAATTGAAGAACAAGTCGAACTTAAGAGAAAGCAGAAAGTAAGAGAGAAAGCTCGAGAAGTCAGATAGAAAAAAGAAAGAAAAAAAAAAACGAAGAAGAAGAAAGAAGAAAAAAAAAAGGAAAAGAAAAGGGAAGATAGAGAGAAACAAAGAAAGACGAAAAGACAGAACACAAGGAAACAATGAAAGAAAGAAAAAGAAACGGGGGAGTAAGAGAATAAAGGAAGAAAGAAAGAAGAAAAAAGAAAAAGGAATGAGAGAAAGTAACTTCAGGGACGAAACATCGAGGTATTGATAGCCAAGCCAGGTGGAGGAAGGGGGGGGGGGGCTTGGAAGAGGCGGAAGACTTGAGGGTGGGGGTTGGAGGGGCGGGGGGGGGGGGGGGGGGGCAAGCAAAACACGTTTTGTAGACTTTCCAAGCTGACAACCCAGATTCC